>PYAF01002171.1:1485587-1508471 GCA_007407185.1 Glycine tomentella | reverse complement strand
ATATAAATATCAAATATACTTTAAGTTAATTTAATTAATTTAATTTTAATGCACTGATAATATAATTTTTTTACTGTATCAACCAATAAAAAATCATCTCAAATATAATTTTTAAACTAATTAATAAAAAAGTTTCAATAAAGAAAATATAAAAGTCAATAAACATACGATAAATGTTATTCTCTAATCAGATGACAATATAAAAAAATTCTATAAGTACTTAAATATAAAAGTTAAGTACTTATTATCGTTAGTAGTACAGTATAATTAAATTCAAGTTTAATATGAATATTATGGTATTAGCTTATCAGTTAAAAGTTTTACTAAGTTCAAAACCAGCTTCTTTGTCTAAAACAAATACAATAATGATAATATTGTGAATAACTTAGTGTAGAAATAACAACGGTCAGAAGAGTGGGCACAAATAGCAACACACAACCACTTATTGTTTTAGATGTAAATTTGTCTCATACCTACATGTGTATTTGTTAAACAAGTTTCTATCCATCAATATTTGTCACAATATACAATTTTTTTTAAAAAGTAAAAGAAATTAAAAAAAACATAAAATAAACAATTTCAAAAACATATATTAATATGGCAACTAATTTTATACATGATTAAGAGAATTTATGTAACTTTAAATTGTCAGTACTTGCGGATATGAGTACCTTATTACTGCATTATCAATAAAAAAAATACTTTATCCATTTATACTCGTTAAACTATCTAAACCTATTCTGTAACAAATTTTATTCACAGATACATATCTACACAACTATTTTTGTCATCTCAAAACTTAAGATTAGAAGTAAATTATTTTGGAGGAAGTGTTTGTAGTTTCAAGAATTCAATAATGTAAAATAAGTATCACGTGTTGATTTTTTTAAAATGATGAAAGGTATTTTTATGAAAAAGAAAATGTATTTGACAAGTCACTCTACTTTACTAGCTTATAAACCAAAACAATCTTGATTAATATATGAAAACATCAAACCATCTTTCGTAGTTTTTTTTCATAAAAGAAAATTCAGACACCATTCCTTCAAATTAATGGCTCGTTAAGAAAGATACTCTAGTAGGCAAGGGAAAACCTGAAGTTACACTAAACAAGTCACTGTAAAACATAAATACAAATAGATAATAGTAGTTGATTGATATTTAATATCTGAACAGTGTATAAACAAAAATAACGCTGCCTAAAACTCAACTTTCTTTCTGAAAAAAGTAATTAGGACCATCATCTTGAAAGCAAATGAAGAACGTAACAATAATCGCTAAAAGCGGGATAAGGCACTTTACTTATCATAGTGCAGTAAACATTGACCATCATCTTCAATGTGCATTCCATTTCCTGAAGATACTTGCCAAACATTTTCATTTTAAGATGTTGCCAATTGGCTTTCCATCATAACATAATTCTGGTCATTTCTATCATGCTGCACCCTCCCTGTAATCTCCAAGCACAAGCCCTTGCTTATGCCTTTATGTGATTGCTTATCTTTAGTGGACTTCCTACCAAAGCCCAGGTCCACAAAAACAGGTTGAAACGTTAGAGTTGGATTTGGTTTGATACGGTTCACTTCCCTTGCATCCGGAGGACGCAATATTCTATTTTCAGACTGTAATGTTGAAGCTTCATCTTTATTTACAAGGACCTGCAAGATATAAATCAGAATCCAAAATAAAAAATAGGTACTCTGCATAATACTGCATATGAAAACTGTTAATAAGCATCAGTATGGTGAAAAAGGTGAAGGTATCTAAAACAACGGATAGCACGACCTTAAAAAGACTTTTGCTGTTTTGCATGTCACATTCAAGACTTCAATTCTATAGAAACCATAACATGTAATATGTAAAATCATCAAAACAATGGAACAAGAATAATAACTTGATATACATTTCTAGATAACTGGAAATAATCACATAAGAAAAGACATTTGTTTCCAACTCTGCTCATAAGATAGTTCATGTTGCAGCAAATCCAACTAGCAACTTTAGGCAAGACCATATGGCTAAAATACAAACCTTGCGGCCAACTAGATCAAAAGTCACAACAACTCTATTCCGTTTGGCTTTCTCAGCTTCTTCCATCTCCTCTTGTTTCTTCTTCAACAGCTCTTTCTCCTAAAGAAAGAAGACAAAATTGAAACAATCAAATGTGGCATAGCTCACAAAAATAGTATCACATGTGAGCACAATTACAGGTTGTAGACAAAATAGAATACCTCCTTTGACAACCAACTGTTACCATCAATCTCATAGTAGTCACTTTGGTCATCAATAACTGTTGTCCGAGCAGCAGAGTTTCGGTCATATTCAACTAGTCTCTTTGCATAAGCTTCAGCAACAGCCTCAGACTCTGACAAGGGAGGCAAACTTTCTTCCAGACCAGCATACGAGCTGCCCTCTCTTAACACAAGTGCACCACAAAAAAGGCAAGGCCCCTCTCCTTCTTGTTCACAGACTATTTTGCCACAAGATAAGCAGTTGCTGACCAGCCTGTGACGACGTGCTTGACAGGAGCATGGTCTTCCCTGCTGGAACACAATGGATCCTTTGGCAGCCTCAGCAAGTGAGACAACTTTCCCAGCTTTCTTCTTTTTGGAATTCACTTGGTTCCCTGTTTGCAATGTTTTTAATTCATTACCTACAGTTGGAGTCTGATTTTCCGGATTACTGCTACTCGCATCCTTGTTGGGTTCTGCGTGATTGCTGCGGCCTGCCACTTTCGGTGTTTTAAATGATTTCTTAGTTCCACTAGCAGATGTCTCAACTGAAGGAGGTTTGACATACGCATGTAATTTGGTAGTTGGAACATTTGAGCTGATGCTGGATTCTGAGTAACCTCGGCGTCGTAAATATTCTTCAATCACAGTTTTCCCTGCATCCTGACCGATTATATTCTGCAGAGGAAAGTAAAGATAAACCTAATCAGAGTTAAATCTTCCATTAAACAGAGACATAATAAGATTCCATTCACTGATATAACAGAGAATCTGCTGCAAGACCCAACACAAAAAATCAGTCAAGCATTCTTCATTAAAATGAATGCTTTGTAAAGATATTCAAAACATCATCCTTACACTTCAATTTTTGTCGTTCTAAATCAAAATATAAGTGGTTAATTAATTTAATCATAATACAAGTAAATTAAACCCTAATGTCCAAGATTTGCAGCTAGTGGAAAGGTCTGAGACTTTGATCACTTGCAGAATAAACTAAAAGAAACAAAATAAAATCATAAATGGATTTGTAGCAATTGGAATCTAAATTCTATAAAAGACAATTCGCTATGGTTAGTGAAGTGTAATTGATACCCAGTGAAATAAAAGAAAAGAAAAGAAAAGAGGAGAAGGGTTACGTCAAGGTACTCTTTGGCATCTCGTGGCTCGGCAAGGTCACAGTAAGAGACGAGGCCTTTGATGATGTCTTGGTCCAAACCTAAACCCAAGCCAGTTTCAATCTTGAAGCACAACTCTACCAACGCCTTCTCCAGCCACTCCCCTGCGGATTCCATCTCTTCTCTCTGTCGCTACTAACCGTGTTCGCTTATTTGATAGGAGATGGGATTCTTGATCTTTATTCTTAGGTGCCGTTTTTTCTTGCAAATCTCTTCAGTTGCTCGTAATTTTTACAAAAGCTGTTTAGTTGTTATTTAATTTATACTTTAAAATAATATATTTATGATTTATCTACAATTATGGTAGAAGTTAGTAATATTATATATATATATATATATATATATTTGCTAAATTATGTTTCTTTTTTTTTGTAAAATGAGAAAATTTTGATTTTTGTTCCTATCAAATTTGTGTAAGTTTTTAGTATTTTACTATTAAAATATGTCATAGCTTGAAATCAAAGTAAGATAAAATTGATGTTTTTTATACAGAAAATAAAATCGATGATGTCCACTTAAAAGACTGAACGTATATAAAACTAAGTTTTAACCGACCATAATTTCGGACTAAACCAAGAGATATTTTAATTTCAGAAAGAGTTAAAAAATAATTTAATAACCTTTTGTACTTTTCACATATTTGGTCTCCTTCCATCCTATTTTTTCATTGTTTCTATACTAACAAACACGTGTTTGTTTTAGCATATTTGAAAGAATATTGTCACAGCACATCCATCATGAAAAATCTTATTACCAAACACAAACTCTATAACACTTTTTCTTCACCTTTATGACCAAAAACTATTTTTTCTTCTTCTAAAAAACAACTTATACATTAATCATATAAAACAATTTTACATCATCATTTAATTACAATTCATCGTTATAATAACTTTGTTGATTTATAATAATTATCTTAAAAATTATTTTATATTATCAATACTTAAACCTCAAACTCTCATTTTTAATAAAGATGAAGAGTGTTATGGAAGTTATCGTGCAATAAGTAAAACTGAAATGTTGCTTTAATCCCAATTACCAAATATAGTTCTTAGAGAATACCCACTTTGGAGAACTTGCTAGACAATTAGAATTCAACATTAGTTAGACACTTCAACTTTCTAAGCTCTCAAAGTGATTTAACAATAAGTAAATCAGGGTGTCATTTTTATCCAAATTACCGAGAATTGAAAGCCTGTGTTAGGAAAACCATGTTGCTTAGAGCTCAGGCCGAAGTTGGCTTCTTGGTAAAAATAACAAGACTCATGTGATATGCGTTGTCCAACAATAGAAAATGTTTGTTGCAAGTAATGACATTTGGGATGCTATGATGCCTCCACACATGGTACAAAAGACACAAAAGTTATGGTATGACTAATTCTAATTCATTCCTATCACTTAACCTAAGAATCTTACTAATTTAAGCGTCAGAGTCATCACAAGCATCACAATGCCTTTGTTGAATTTGTTTGAGCCACTCTTGATTGCCATTGGAACTCGTATTTGTGGACTAATCTTGTATTGGGATTTTCTTGAATCAAACCTTTGAACCAGATCTTCGTCTCTTGAATCATACAAAGAGAAATCTTATAAAATTTATACGCGTTGAAAAATTAGTTCTAAACATAAACTTAAACTATGTTTGTATTTTCATAGAAAGTTTGATTAGGCAAATTCAATTCACGAAGAGAATGATGTTACAAAGTGACATTACCTTCCATTTTAATTTCAACCATAACTTGCATTATTTCTATTTACATTGGCTGAAACTTATAACATTTACATGTTATTATATATATATATATATATATATATATATATTTACAAGAGAAAGCTTATATCATTAACATTATAGGGACTAGGCTAAGAAGTATACACCTTGCTAAAAATATGAGCAACCACATTCATATGTTCTCTTTCATATCAAAAAAATTATAGTTGTAAAAATAGGAAACATATAAACTACAAAGGTATTTTTTGTTGTTGTAATATATAGATATTTGATTAAAAGAATATTTATATTTAAACTTCTAAGAAATAAGGATTAAGAATATTCTTACATGAAATGCCATAACTAGTGTTAACCTAAGAAAAAAAGAGTATTCTCATATTATTTAATTATTTTAGTGAAAATCTTCATTGTATGTAGTTCACAATTTTTTCCCTAAAAATATCCTTATATCATTCTATCACCTTTTAGTTTTTTCTTTTTCACTTGAATTTCCTTCCTTCCCATCTCATTCTTCATGCTTCATTTCCTGGGCAAGCAAAGTGTTGGTTTCCATGAATTCAAACGTATCATAACGTTTCTTCGCCTACCAGTTGCAGAAGAGTTAAAATCATGAAAACGATTCCTGACTTAAAGGGATTCAATTCATTCAGTTGATTTGATTTCATTTGGACCGAATGTACTAATCAAATTTCTTCTTTCTCTGTAAATTTTGCAATGAGTCGTACGTTGCTTCCAAAGCACGTTGCTGCGGTGGTGAAGATCCAAACGGACCCTCTGAAAGCGCTCGAGATGTTCAACTCGGCGAAAAGCGAGGACGGTTTCAAGCACACGGCATCGACGTACAAATGCATAGTCCAGAAGCTCGGCCACCATGGTGAGTTCGAGGAGATGGAGAAGCTGCTTTCGGAGATGAGAGAGAACGTCAACAACGCGCTTCTGGAAGGCGCGTACATCGAAGCCATGAAAAACTACGGCAGAAAAGGGAAGGTTCAGGAAGCAGTGGACACGTTCGAACGCATGGACTTCTACAACTGCGAACCCTCTGTTCACTCCCACAACGTCATCATGAACATTCTCGTCGAGTTCGGGTACCATAACCAAGCACACAAAGTGTACATGAGAATGAGAGACAGAGGGGTGCAATCCGATGTATACACCTACACCGTAAGGATCAAGTCCTTCTGTAAAACCGCGAGGCCTTATGCTGCTCTCAGACTCCTTCGCAACATGCCCGAACTCGGGTGTGATTCCAATGCTGTGGCCTATTGCACTGTGGTCGCTGGGCTGTACGACTCCGGTGAGCATGATCGTGCACGCGAGCTGTTCGATGAAATGCTCGCGCGGTGTTTGTGTCCCGATGTTGTCGCGTTTAATAAGCTCGTGCACGTGCTTTGCAAAAAGGGTCTTGTTTTCGAGAGTGAGAGGCTTCTCGGCAAGGTTTTGAAGAGGGGGGTTTGTCCGAATTTGTTTACCTTTAATATCTTCGTTCAAGGGCTTTGTAGGGAGGGTGCTCTTGATAGGGCTGTTAGGTTGTTGGCTAGTGTGTCGAGGGAGGGACTGAGTCTTGATGTTGTCACGTATAATATACTGATATGTGGGCTGTGTAGGAATTCGCGGGTTGTGGAGGCTGAGGAGTACTTGCGGAAAATGGTGAATGGTGGATTTGAGCCAGATGATTTCACCTACAATAGTATTATTGATGGATACTGCAAGAAGGGGATGGTACAAGATGCAAATAGGGTGCTGACGGATGCAGTTTTTAAGGGTTTTAAGCCTGATGAGTTTACTTATTGTTCCTTAATTAACGGGTTTTGTAAGGATGGTGACCCTGATCGAGCAATGGCGGTCTTTAAGGATGGACTGGGAAAAGGTTTGAGGCCAAGCATTGTTCTTTACAATACCTTGATTAAAGGGTTGTCTCAGCAGGGTCTTATTTTGCCAGCTTTGCAATTGATGAATGAAATGGCAGAAAATGGTTGTCCACCCAATATATGGACTTATAATTTAGTTATAAATGGCTTGTGCAAGATGGGTTGTGTTTATGATGCTAGTCATCTTGTAGATGATGCTATTGCCAAAGGGTGTCTACCGGACATATTTACCTATAATACCTTGATTGATGGCTATTGTAAACAGTTGAAGTTAGACAGTGCAACTGAGATAGTAAATAGAATGTGGAGTCAGGGCATGACTCCTGATGTTATCACATACAACACTTTGTTGAATGGGCTCTGCAAGGCTGGAAAGTCTGAAGAAGTAATGGAGATTTTCAAGGCAATGGAGGAGAAGGGATGCACTCCAAACATAATTACATACAACATTATTGTAGACAGCCTTTGCAAAGCTAAGAAAGTAAATGAAGCAGTAGATTTGCTTGGGGAAATGAGAAGCAAGGGTTTGAAACCTGATGTTGTTAGTTTTGGCACATTGTTCACTGGGTTCTGTAAGATTGGGGATATTGATGGTGCATACCAGTTATTTAGAAGGATGGAAAAACAATACGATGTCTGTCATACAACAGCAACATACAACATCATAGTCAATGCATTTTCCGAACAGCTCAACATGAATATGGCCATGAAGCTCTTTTCTGTGATGAAGGACAGTGGCTGTGACCCAGACAACTATACTTATCGGGTTGTGATAGATGGCTTTTGCAAAATGGGAAATATTACTCAAGGATACAAATTTCTTATGGAAAATATGGAAAAGAGGTTTATACCATCACTGACGACATTTGGACGGGTTTTAAATTGTCTTTGTGTAAAGGACAAGGTTCATGAAGCAGTTGGTATCATCCACCTTATGTTACAAAAGGGTATTGTGCCAGAGACTGTAAATACAATTTTCGAAGCCGATAAAAAGGTTGTAGCAGCGCCTAAGATTCTTGTAGAAGATTTGTTGAAAAAAGGCCATATAGCTTATTACACTTATGAACTACTATATGATGGTATTAGAGATAAAAAGATACTTAAAAAAAGACTCCCAACTGTGAATTCTCTTCATCGAGGGGCCAGTTCGTCCGCTGTTGATTAGAAGATAATGTCTTTGGAAAGTGATCATTCATGACCCTCTGCTCAGTTCTAACTTCCAAAGATGTTTGAAGGTTCCAGTAGATACCTATTATATGATGCTGACTTTCATGGCTTTTCTCCCAGATTGCACGCCATGCTCAGAAATTTTGGTGCAGGTATTTCTTCTGCCATCTATACTGTTGCTTCTTCATTAATAGTGGATGGAATGTTGTATTGATATTCACATTTTATGACAGAACACTGGTTGATTTCAGACTCTGGCAGTCTATCCTATGCAGACAACCTTTACACCACTTGATGGATGGAAATGTCAGATGCTATTTAATGTTTTCTTCCTTGACCTAATTTCCTTTCTTTTCAGTTGAGTAACTTCTTAAACAGGAAAACATTAAGCAATATTTCGGCATTTAGAATTCATTATCAACCATTTTTATATGATTCTTTCAATGCCACCATTTATTATTTATTATTAATATATAAAAGTTCTACGATTACATAGAGATAATTAAGATATTGAGACTTGTAGGGAAGAGAAACACTTGGAGCATTTGGAGCCTGTTCTACTAGAATGAGGATAATTCTACACAACTGGTTTTGTGCCATGTAATGAAATGTTTTAAATTGTTACCAAACTTTGTATTTGAAATGTGATGACTTGATGCTATCTGTCTCCAAAATGTAGCTGCATTTTGTGTTCTCCGTGCTAGCTAGTGTGGGTATGTCAATGGGGTGGTCGAGTTATTTTTTTTCATGTGAATGTCAATAATGATGGGACCATTTTTGTAAAAATAACACAAATAATATCAATTTCAGGACAAAGTATGCAAGTTGCAATGCTTACCTACCACACTCGAGTCTTCGTGCCAGATTTTACTTTCACAATGGTACATTTGAAGAATGAGGAATAATGATGCTCACCTGCATACTCAAGTCCTCGATAAACAAGAAAGAAAGATAGCTGCTAATCTGTAGCATGAAAATTATAATCCAAGTTGTACTTGTATATCTAAAGGTAAGCTCCTTTCTACTATTGACTGAGATGTACTGTGTGTAGTCAATAATGGTGGAATTTTAGGTATGGAAGCATAACTGTTAAGGCAGATTTTTTTTTAAAAAAAAGCATAACTTAATGTCCTTATGTTCTTTGTTCATTTTTATATTGTAGGTTACCTCCCTTGTCACACATGATCCCAAAAATTGTTTCTTCAGGGAAATCAGACAAAAGAACCGATATACAGGATTGGCATCATCTTGATGTCAGAACATACTACTTTCAGATTGTTATGAATGTTCTGCTTATTCAGTGTGGAGTAATTCTATCTGCTATGATTTATGAAGCAGAACAATTTTAGTTCCATCGTTGAAGAATATCCCGTGTACTATATTGTGAAACAAGAAAGCTAAAGAGGAATAGAATTATCATGCAGAGATGATATACTCTGATAAGAACATTGCTAACTTTCATTATTCACCACAGGACTCCTTTTTGTTTACCAAATGAGAGTAAAGTTGGATGCATTGCAGGGCATACCATCTCTTTTGCTTGCAGTTATGTTGACAAATCATGCGAACAATTGTGAACAAATATTTTTTATGAATCAAATTTAAGGAGAGGAAATATGACGTATTAATCTAAGGCGGGGAGTTGAAAGAGAACGTATTTACATTTGCCTCACTTGAAGTGAGTGGAAGCTCGAACAATTGACTTGTTAAATCAACTCCTTGGTTTAAAATTAAAATATAAAAACTTTCATTGGCATAAAAAAAATTCTTTTTTCATTTTGTTTATTTTATAACAAGTCAATAGACACAATTCACTAAAATCTGCATCTGACTATATCATTTATTTATGTAAACTGTATTTGCTTAATATGCATGAGCAAAAGTGATTAAAAAAGGAAAACTATTGGCACTTAGGCTATGTTTTGATCCGTTTGGAAGGGAATGGAAGAAGCATGGGTTTCACTGCTGAGCAAGTGCAGCAGCCTGAAACCCACGAAGCAAATCCACGCCCAAATCTGCAAAACCGGTCTTCACACAGACCCTTTGTTCTTCGGCAAGCTCCTTCTCCACTGCGCCATAACCATCTCCGACGCTCTCCACTACGCTCTCCGTCTCTTCCACCACTTCCCCAATCCCGACACCTTCATGCACAACACCCTCATTCGCTCCCTCTCCCTCTCCCAAACCCCTCTTTCCTCCCTCTACCCCTTCATCCAACTCCGCCGCCAACCCACCCTCTCCCCTGACAGTTTCACCTTCGCCTTCGCCCTCAAAGCGGTAGCCAACTCCCGCCACCTCAGACCCGGTATTCAGCTGCATTCCCAAGCCTTCCGCCACGGCTTCGATGCCCATATCTTTGTCGGGACAACGTTGATAAGCATGTATGCAGAATGTGGGGACTCCGATTCTGCGCGACGGGTGTTCGATGAAATGTCTGAACCAAATGTGGTCACGTGGAATGCTGTTCTTACCGCGGCTTTCAGGTGTGGCGACGTGGAAGGCGCGCAGGATGTGTTTGGGCGCATGCCCGTTCGGAATTTGACCTCGTGGAATGGCATGCTTGCTGGTTATGCCAAGGCAGGTGAGCTTGGATTGGCAAGGAGAGTTTTTTATGAAATGCCTGTGAGAGATGAGGTTTCTTGGAGCACTATGATTGTTGGGTTTGCTCATAATGGTTGTTTTGACGAGGCTTTTGGGTTTTTCAGGGAGTTGCTGCGCGAGGGAATTAGGACAAATGAGGTGAGCCTCACGGGGGTGCTGTCTGCTTGTGCACAGGCTGGGGCGTTTGAGTTTGGGAAGATTTTACATGGGTTTGTGGAGAAAGCTGGGTTTCTTTATGTTGGTTCTGTGAATAATGCTCTCATAGATACCTACTCCAAGTGTGGGAATGTGGATATGGCTAGGTTGGTCTTTCAGAATATGCCTGTGGCGAGAAGCATTGTGTCTTGGACATCAATAATAGCGGGACTTGCAATGCATGGTTGTGGAGAAGAGGCAATACATCTATTTCATGAGATGGAAGAGTCTGGAGTTAGGCCTGATGGTATTACTTTTATATCGCTACTGTATGCTTGTAGCCATAGTGGCTTGGTTGAGGAAGGGTGTGGTTTATTTTCTAAGATGAAGAATTTGTATGGAATTGAACCTGCCATTGAGCATTATGGTTGCATGGTTGATCTGTATGGTCGAGCTGCTAGGTTGCAGAAGGCCTATGAGTTTATATGTGAAATGCCAGTTTCTCCTAATGCAATCATTTGGAGGACTCTCCTCGGGGCTTGTAGCATTCATGGTAATATTGAAATGGCAGAGCTTGTGAAAGCAAGGCTTGCTGAAATGGATCCAGACAACTCTGGTGATCATGTACTGCTCTCAAATGTTTATGCTGTTGCAGGGAAATGGAAGGATGTTGCCAGCATAAGAAGAACGATGACTGAACATAGCATGAAAAAAACTCCTGGTTGGAGCATGATTGAAATTGACAAGGTCATTTATGGTTTTATTGCTGGCGAAAAACCTAATGAGGTTACGGAGGAGGCTCATGAAAAGCTGAGGGAAATAATGTTGAGACTCAGAACAGAAGCAGGTTATGCACCACAGCTAAGGAGTGTCCTGCATGATATTGAAGAGGAAGAAAAAGAAGATTCAGTTTCTAAGCACAGTGAGAAGCTTGCTGCTGCTTTTGGAATAGCAAAACTTCCCAAGGGAAGAATTTTAAGAATTGTGAAGAACCTGAGGGTTTGTGGGGACTGCCATACTGTGATGAAACTGATTTCTAAAGTTTATCAAGTAGAAATCATTGTGAGAGATAGAAGCCGCTTCCACTCGTTCAAAGATGGATTTTGTTCTTGCAGAGATTACTGGTGACAGAGTTGATTGATGAAGTAGTTTATCTAGACTTGACTGCCTTAGTTTATAAGGAAAATACACAACTGTTTCCTGATTTTCACCAAATTGGCTTATTAGCTTAATACTAACGACATCACAGCAATTTAACATACATAATGTGCGATGCATGATGATCTAATAAAATGGCTACTAGAGAAGCATTTAGTTGTCCTGTCAAGTGATTTTTCTGCCATTAATGGAGAAGTATGGTGAAATGGTAATGCTCATTAAATGATAAGAAATATAGCCAATAACTATTGGTCTTTCCATCATCATTCCTCTAGAGTACATGGCACCATTTGGAGGACAAAGAGAAAATGATGCCAACAAAGTCAAACAAACTAGAGAGGACCAACACTTTATTGACGTATTCAAAATGCAATAATTATGATCACAACAAAGACAATTGTCAAAACACATCTTGAACCTCAGTGGTAATGATTCTTGGGGGCAGAGAAACATGGACTGTTTCAATTAGTTGATGGAAGAGCTGCTTAAGGCCTCCCAAATATCCTTTGATTCTTCATGGTGTTGATGATCACCATAGTGATCCCTTGCTCCTTGTTCAAGTGCACCCGCCTCTAAACCAAGGTTTGATTGAATCAACAACATGGACACCCACATGCCATTGGAATTGGAGTTCAGTGGTAATCGTTGCCTATAGGGACATTGCGGAGGACAATGCCCTTGGTCCATTATCACTGGCTTCTCTTGCAGAAGTAGTTGGTCCGGAAGAGGTTGCAGTTGTTGTTGTAGCAGCTGCGAAATGAACTGGTATATGATTGTAGAGGCGGCTCCTAGTTGTGGTATGAACATGTTCAATGAGAAGATGATGGAAAAATTAATTGCAACGGTTTAGTGAACATAGTTCCATGGCATCCATGGTGCATCAAATGCTAGTAGACAATGCAATTAAGAGTGTTCCTCTCCATTTATATAAATTTGGTGAACTTTTTACTGTCTATACCTATTATCTTTTTTACCTTTTTGTTTGACGCCTATAGTTAAATTGACATTTATTCACTTAATGATCAGGTTTGATTCTTAGTTCTGTGTAGAGAAAATCTTTTGTTAAAAAAAGAAAAACCTACTTTGATAATCTTTACTCTTAAAAAGAGATTAGTCTATTGTTATTAGTTAGAAAATATCCTTTTTTTTAAAAGGAGTTAGAAAATATCCTTCATGTTCATAAAAATAAAGCCTTCCACTAATTAATATCTTCTTTCTCTTCCTAAAAACTCAAAAGGAAATGATAGCTGAAAAAAAGGCAAGGCAGAGCTATTATATATCATTATTCATTACTGCATTACATCAAATAGTAAGTTATGGCTACATCCTTTTTATTATACAATAAACCAAGATGCAAGACAGAGACACTATGCTAGATTTAAGAATCTACCCTCCTTTTGCTTCATAATTTCCATTCTTTTTACTCAGAACACTTTACTGTACATTATAGTTATATGCTGGGACATGATGCAGAGATGAGAGGGCAGGCATAATTAAGATGAGCATGACATTTATTAAGCATCCTTTTCTATCTATTTTTTCTTCTTACTACTTCCTGAATCCAAATATAGTGCAGGTGAGTAGGTGACAAATGGACTAGCATAGAAATAAAATGCAAATATAATCAATCAAATCAACAAAGAAAGCTATGAGATCAAAATATTTATGTACGTATGAGAATTAATAACTTATTTAAACCTTAAAAAATAATAATGGTGAAGTTTAGGTAAATAATTTAAATAAGCATTCGGAAAAAATAAATAAAAGAGCTTATATGAAATTGAACTTATTTGGATTAAAGTAGCATATGATCTCCATATGGTATTTTTAGCTCAGCTTAACGAGTTTCGCATCTAACTTATAAAATAACTCTCGTATATTTAATTATGCTTTTATCCAAATATATTCTTATTAATAAAAGTTTTTCACAAAGGAGTTTATTTATAAGTTTTCTTGAGAAATTTATTAAAATAAGTTAAAAATATATTTTATTAAAATAAGTTAAAAATTATCCGAATACACTCTTTAAATGCCTCTTATAAGAGCTGTAAAAAAATGCCTCATATAAGTGCATTATAGAAGCTTTATGGGCTAACTGATATTTTTTAAGAGAAAAATAGAAGTAGCACATTTTTAAATATATTTTACAATTATTTGAAAGTTTAATTTTTTATTTATTTTTATCATCAATGATTTATAATAAATTATTTTAAAAAATAATTAAATAGTAAGCTAATAGTACAGATATTTTACAGAATATGTGTTGATTTTCTGTTCCAAAAAAGCATGAACGATCGATGAGATATTTCGAAATACAGTGTTGGACACCCAGTTAGCAATTAGCATAGCTGTGACTGTGATTTTACCAACCCCGACCAAAAATCTCATAAATTTCCCGGTCAGCATTTTCTGCTACGGTTTTGCATTCCTAACCTTGAACTTTAGGTCTCATTGTTGAATTTTTCATTTTCAGCTTTCACCACAAGCCTTTGAAGCTCAGCATCCTCTAATGGCTCTCTTCGCAACATTTATGCCCCCTTCATCCCCAAAATTGAACCTTTACTCCAAATTTCGAAGACCCTTTTACCCTCACTCTGTCAGATTCCTTAACCCCCTAAAGATTCGGGCTTCAACTACTCTGGATTATTCCAACGTCTCTACGAACGACAAATCCCCCCCTTTGAAGGTGAGAGTAACTAGCCCCTCTAACTTTTAATGGCTTGTGTTCTCCAAATTATTTTATTTGTTTCCTTAAATTGTTGTACTAAATTCATGGATGTGTGGAAGGTTATTCATTGGACATGTGGACTAAGTGGAATGATTGTGTATTGGTTCCTTTTTTTTTTTTTTTATCGGCAAATGTTACTTGTTAGTTTGTTATTTTTTGTTAGTGGGGATTCGAACTCACGACCTCCCCCCTCCCCAAGCCAACCTTAGATCTCCTTTGTATTGGTTGGTTGTTATTCTTTATTTTCTCTCATCAATTTAACACCCCCTTTCTCACTTTTAAAGGATAAATCAAGAAACCGGACTGATAGATAAAACTTTGAATGTTTTTTAGGTTTAGTGTTTTGCTAGGATTTAAGAAAGAAGACTACAGTTTATCAGAAATTCAGATGTCCATTATGTTGTTGATTAATGTAATAAACATTCTATTGGTTTTAATTCGTTGGCTTATAAAAGCAGTTGTCCTTTCATTTGATTATTAACAGTTGAAATTTTGACGCGTGTTTAATTGTGAGAGAAAATTTTGCAGACTTGTGTTTGAATTCGTAACCATTTCTTGCCTCACACCTAGTGGTTTTTTGTTTGCCCATCAGACTAGCAATTGGCAATGGAAATTCAAGGACAACCTTATAAACATTTATTATGAGGAGCATGTTAAGGAGAGTCCGGAGCCTTCCCAAAATATCTTGATGATGCCAACCATTTCTGATGTTAGCACTGTCGAGGAATGGAGACTAGTGGCTGGAGACATTGCTCAACGTAATGGCAACACCAATTGGCGGGCAACTATTGTTGATTGGCCTGGCCTGGGTTATTCTGATCGGCCAAAGATGGATTACAACGCCGATGTCTTAGAAAAGTTTCTGGTTGATTTCATCAATTCACCCAATGGTCCAATGAAACAACCAGGTACTGGTGGGGGGGCATTCTATTTTGTAATAATTTTCACTTAACAGTTAACATTAGATTAATCTGTATAGTTTTGAACTATATTTCTTTTAACATCATTGTATATCATTGTAGATTCGTAGTATAATTAGGTTTCACTTAATTACTATTATCCATATATTTTTAAGAATATTTGCTTATAATTAATTTCATAATTTACTTATTTTGGACAGTTCAATTTGTTTACCTCTATATCTATTTATGCATGATTTTTTAGTTAAGAAGTTTAGAGGCTAAAATCCAATTGTCAACTTTACTGCATTGAATTATGTGTTTGAGAAATTTTGCTCAGCTATTCTTTTATTTTTCCTTTTAAAGATATAATTTCTTACCTACTTACCAGGCTTCAAAGCTTTTAGTTTCGTTATTTCCCCTTTAATTGTTGGTTATGAGAAATCAACTTTCAGTGCAATAGATTATGCGTTTGAGAAAATTTGCTAAGTTATTCTTTTATGTTGTTTTTTAAATATATTTTCTTACCTGCTTGCCAGGCTTCTAAGGCTTTTGGTTTTGCTCTTCTTCGTGTTCTAGTTTTATTATTGGTGGTGATGGGTATGAAAGATCTCTAGAGAGTATTTGTTTTTGTTTCATTCAAGCTGGCTCTAGGAAAATGAGAAGGTCTTTACACACTAGAGCTAGGGGTTATTTACCCATTAAGTAGATATTTTCATGTTACCATGTCTTTTAATGTTGTTTTATCTATCATGACACATTATGAATTGTGGGAGCCAAGTATGTCTTTTGTTTCATTGTCTTCTGTTTGAGTGATCTTTTCTGGGATGCATATTTGTTTACACAACTAGTTGAATATGTCCTGTCTTTGTATTGATTACTGTTTATGACTAACATAATTCATATTAAACTAGAAAATGATTTGATAATTTTTGGGGGAGGACATGCTGCATCTATAGTAGCCCGTGCCGCAAAAAAGGGTCTGGTGAAGGCCAAAGCTATAGCTGCTGTTGCACCAACTTGGGCTGGTCCACTCCCTATTGTGTTTGGTCGAGACTCTAACATGGAAACAAGGTACTTTGATGCTCTCTTTTTTAAGTGTACATACTTTTCCTTGCCGAACACCGTAAGTCCATAGCATTGCTTTCTAGTTTCTACTGAAAGGAAAATAAATTTAAGCCAGTTAGCCTAAACATTTCTATACTGAAATTTAAAATAGTTAACTTCAGGGGTAATAGAATTTCATTATAATTGTTGAGGCAGTAAAAGGATACAGTGCTGGTTTTATTATATCTGTCTCTATCAAATTTGGATTCATGAACCGTCAAGCTCATATTTGAATCCTGAATTGTAAGATTCATTGATAAAATGAAAAATAGCTTGAAATGTATTGTGTAAATATTTTATGGTGCTCGATGTAGTAATGCTAAACTGGGAATTGAGAAAATAATTTATATAGTAACACCTAGTCTCAAGCAAAATTTTAAGTCATAAGTCACAACCAAGTCTCACTATCAACTTAGATAGAACTTAATAAACAAAAAACCCCATGACACTGAAGTACCCAAGCAAACTCACAAGTTGTAATTTTTTGTATGTTCCTACTAAATGGTACTGGTAGCTCATTGCAAGAACTCTGCATGACATTGTTTATAGACGACATCAACAACAAAAGCCTTATCTCATTGGGATAGACATCCAACTGTAATTATGTAAGGCTGTAATCTGTTGTCCACAACAGTGCAATGTTCTTCCCCTTCTTTGCCTTAGGAGACACATGAAGTGACTGCACGAAGCCAATATTTCATAACAATGAAAACAAAACAATGATATAACCAAATAAGGTTATAGAGTGACTGTGAAGCCTGTATTAGAAAAATAAAAAGTTGAGTAATGGAACAGCCTAACAAGTTTCAAAGAGTGAAGGAGTGATAAACTGTGTTAGAAGAATGAAACCAGAGCAATGGAATAATCAAATAGGGTGTGCTCCATAGTGTTCCAATTGTTCTTTTTATTTGGCAATTGAAAGCTTATATGATTTTTGAATTTTGTTTTTGGTGAGAATTGGTTAAACAAAGCAGCAGCAACAAGACAACCAATAATAATAAATTGTAGACTCGTATGATTCATATTGGTGATATGAAATCACACCGATTCATGCATGTATTGCATGATTCAAAGTCATTTGTGATTCATCACATGATATGAATTGTTAAAGGTTTCTGAACCTTGTGGATTTTTGTGATTCAAATTGTAAATTCTGTGACTCTTAACAACTATGGTGTATATATCTCCTTGCTCTTGGTAACAGTGGAATATACTGTGCCTCTTAAAAGATCTTCCTATTTTTCCCTCCATCAATTTTCGTTTAATTTCCCATAATATTATTTTCATTGATATATATTCAAATAGCCATGTATGTGACGATCACCTTACCTTGTTTCACAACATAAATATCTGACATTTTTTTTCCCTTTCTCGTAAACCTGACAGATATGGTCTTCTAAGAGGCACATTAAAGGCCCCTGCAGTTGGCTGGATGATGTATAACATGCTTGTTAGCAATGAGAGCGCAATCCAATCACAGTACAAATCCCATGTATATGCCAACCCTGACAATGTGACTCCAGGAATTGTGGAAAGCAGATATGCATTGACCAAACGAAAAGGAGCACGTTACTTGCCTGCTGCGTTCCTGACCGGTCAATTAGATCCTGTAACATCTCGCGAGGAGTTCCTCGAACTCTTCGCAGCTTTGGAGGGAAAGACACCAGTGCTGGTTGTATCAACCAAAGGATCTCCCAAGAGGTCTAAGGCTGAGATGGAAGCTCTCAAGGGAGCCAAAGGGGTGACCAAGTTTGTGGAAGTGCCTGGTGCTCTTCTTCCCCAAGAGGAGTATCCTGCTTTGGTGGCAGAAGAGCTTTATCAGTTCTTGCAAGAATATTTTGGCACTGTTGCCTAGAATTGACATTTTCTTTCGGTAATTTATCATCTATCAAACGGGGAGTGTCAATCTCATTGATGTTCTGCAGCTTTCCCTTCAGTATGTTGGTGCAGCTTTTGGAGGCACAAATACTAATTGATGGAAAAAGTTTTTCCAAGGGTGTATACATGTTTATGTAGTGTGATTGTATCTGATTATTGTTGATTATAGAACCCCTCGTGTATGAGGCTTACAGTTATCATGTCGATTGGGCTGATGACTTGAACATAACTTCTCAGCTGAAAGATATTAAAAATTGAAGTTCCCTTTGATTCGAACAAAATGTTTTTCATCCCTAATATAGGCCAAGGCATAAGCTCCTATCAGATAGCCTAACCAAGATGCTTGACATATTACCACACGATGACATAAGAGTGATCCTGTATCCATGACAGCATAGGTTACTGATGAGTCATGTCTGAATTGCACGTTAAAAACATAAGGTCTATGTATAAGCCACATTTTACATAAAAAAAGAAAGACAGAAAAAAAAAACGTCCTCTAGCAGCATTCAGATTGGAGCCAAAAAGTAACGACTTAAATGTGGTCATTCCCATGATGCTCAAACGGGCCTAATCACAGTATATTTTTACTATGATCCTAGGCCAATACAGAAAACATGACCCCACTACAGAACAAGTTCGTCAGTGTGAAAAAAGCATGAAGAGGCATAATTAAATTCTGCCAACCTGTAATCTTAGTGCATGAAATTAAACATCATGATTAAAGGTGAAAAAATTGCTCTATCGTAATCTTAGTGCACGCAGTTTGCCTGTAAAGAAATGAAATAGTGGTAGTTTTTCCTTTCTTCATAATTTCTTGATTGCAAAGCAGCATGAAACGCGATTTGGTATTTTTGTTCGCGATGAGGAAAATTCAGATTCTGCCAGTGGTTATTTTTTAATTGATTACTCATATCAATTTCTCTTGTGACTTTGTGATTTGCAAAGCGTGGATTTAACATAGCATCAAATCAAAACCTATTTCTTTTTATCTGGTTATAATTGAATTAATAGGTCCAAAACTTTATGGTATAGTACCTAGATGGAAGTGGGAAAGAGAAGAATAGATAGAGATGAGAAGAATAGACGTGAAATCGAAATGAAATAATACCATGACATTGTTTGGTTTGAATAGAAGGAGACTAGTATGACCATGGGAGGATTGTTTAATACCCTCAACCATTTTTGCCCACTTTAATTAGTTGTATTGCTATAGCTAGGCTACAATATAGTATGACCATTTTTGATACTAGAAGATCAGAGAAGAAACTGAAATATATAGACAGGTCGTACTGCAGGTGATGAGGCTGAGATTATATGATAATTAGATAATGATTGTCAACTGCATGCAATATTTTCGTCATGCAAGGACGAACTCAGGTGGCTAGCACAATTCATAAAAGGGGTTCCTTGGCCGAATTAAAGGAAAAGAAAAACTCTCAATTGAATACTAAACAAGGTCCAAAATCTTTAACCATTTATAGATCACACAAGAATTTCTAAACAAGGCCAATGCCATTCTTACGGAGCCATAAAAAAGACGAAACAACTGCAATTAAACCAGACCCAAATCCAAGCCATCTTTGCACGTACAGTACAGTGTTACAGAAAATGCAACTTAATTATTACAATCTTCATGTAGCAACATTTGGAATCCTAGCCAACTATATATTACAGTTTGTCTGATCTTTTGCACAACAATGCAAGTAGCTAGCAAGCGTTGACCAAAATTTATTGAAAAAGGACTTGTCCACAGGTCCCTCTGTACGTATATATGTACGTCGCTATCGTCGTGTAATCACCCCATATATATATATTCCTCTAATAATTCTTCCATGCATGCATGCATCCTGTTTTTGTTAAGGTACTGCATTATTCATCTCTATTATTAGTATAGTTGCTAGCTCCTCCTCATGAAGGATTTTTCTTTTCCCATTCAAAAAATCTCTCCTGTTCACTCCCACCTACCATACCCCCAACATCCCATTCTAAAGTCTACGACCTTATTATATATCTTCTGACATATTGAAAAGTGTCTCAAATTTTGTTTTAAATAAGTTTCACTTTCACCTCCAGCTGCATGCTAGCGCACCCACAATGATCCTCCTAAAAAAAAATATCCCACAAATCCTCCAGCATTTTGAGATGCGTAGAGTGGAACGAAGAGAGACATGCAAAAAAATAAAATGAAAAAGGAAACAAAAAAATGGCAGATGTAATAAATAAAATATAACAACAAAAAAGAAAAGAAAGATGAGATGAAAATAAATTTATATTGAAGGCAAGCACATTCTATACCTTCTTCCAAACAACATAATTCTCTACAGCAACTTTCCTACTGCATCAAATCCTACATAATCCTTCAATAATTTATTTATATTTTAAAAAATAAATAATGAGATATGGTTTGTTTTTTCCTGCTGAAATAATCCATTCCCTCTCCCGTATTTTGAGGCAAGCACACTACACCCCAAATACCTTTTTTTTCCACAAAAACGTTCTCCATCTCCACTTATAAAGTTAAGCAATATTATTTAAAGTGTCAACATCTTGATTCCAGACCCACCCATATCTTTGTTCTACAGACATATTCTCGTCTTCCCTAAGCCATCTTCTCCCGTCTCCACTATTCCCTACAAAAATTTCCTTTGAATGGATTTTATACATTAAATGATAGATTAATTGGGTAGTTTATAAAAAGACATAAAAGAACAAAGGGACAGAAGAGAGTGCCAAAAACGTGAGGAAAACACGACCATATAATATTAAGATAACACAAAAAAAAAAGAATCATTTTGATAATTCCATTATTTTTCTTAAAAAATAATTGATATGTAAATGTAGAGCCAGAACATATATATTAGTAGTTTAAGTTTCACTAAATATAGGTAATGTTTGACGTATTTTTTTTGTCAATGAATGATATTTTCTACAATAATAAATTAGTAAGGGGTCTATATATAGGTTAGACTGTTAATTTTTTTTTCAATATCATAAACATTTTTTATTGGAGTCAATTTTATTCAAATTAGATATAAAAATTATTATGAGTTACAAAGTTCTCCTCCCAGATTATATATTAAACCTTTTAAATATGCTAAATAAGTTTATACTAATATGAATATTTATTATATATGAGTTTATTTTATCCGATAATAAATACATCGATCCTTTCATTTGCTTAACACAATTGATTTTAGGTGATAGTAATGATGATGCGTGAAAAAAAAAAAACTAATTAAAACCAACGTGAGGATTCGGTATTAATTTGGGTTTTCAAAGGCGTATCCACATGAGTCGGTTATATGTATGAGAGACCATGCAAGAGACAAGAGTAAGCTGTTTGGTAGGATCAATCTTATTAAAATTGGTCCCGCATACTACCCATTATCAATATTACATGAGAGATAGAATTCCTAAACTTTGTACCTCAATGAACACCAACCATTGAAAGAGCTATTTGTTTCATGGTTGGTAATCAAAACGAAAGCACAACTTAAATCAAAATCAGCCATAGATTCAAACTTCCCTTTCCCCAACCGATTGGCCCTGGTAAGATCTTAATTGGTGACTCTCTTTTGTTTAAAGTTAACCTAACAAAACCAAGTTACACTTTTCCTCATTCAACCATAAATTAACCTAACAAAAGTATTTTGGCCCTTATTATAAAATATTATGAGTTTAATGATTATGTATTGATAATGTAAAATCATTTAGTATTATCATTTGATCATAAATTATTGATAATATAATTTTAATTGTTATTATGAAAGTCAACACATTTATCATTCATGATGATTTATAATTGAATAACAGTATAAAATTATTTTATAACATTTTGTCAAAATGTTATAAAATAACTATTATAGCATACTAATAGTGTCATTAGTGTGGTAATTAAGTCTTTTTCAACAGTCACATTTGCAAATAGAGTTAATGGCTATTTCGGTCTCTAAAAGATCTAATACAGTATATTATAACTTGAATCTACGAAATTATTAAAATTTTAAAATCGTTCTTTAAATTGAGCATCTTAAGTTAGTTTTTCTATTAACCTGATTAATTAATGTATGTAATATATGAATTATAAGGTTAATTTGATGGTTAAAAGATAAAAAAAAAGAGAGGAAGAAGTTGTAGATTCAAATTCCTTTATTAACAAAAATTAACAAACTAACAAGTAATATTTATTGATAAAGAAA
>PYAF01002171.1:1452705-1485487 GCA_007407185.1 Glycine tomentella | reverse complement strand
TATAAATAAAATTAATTAATATTACATACTAATTAATATGTTGATCACAATTGAATTGAGATTTTAACTTATAGTATCAACTATCAAGTTAAAAGTATAACGTTATTAGTTTTAATAAATAAATAAAAACTCAATCGATAACTGATGCTAAATTAATTTCACAAAAAAAATATGTTTTTTTTAATGTGAAAAGTAATTTTTTTAATTACTCAAAAAACCTTATAGGTTTATCATAGAATTTTAAACCAATTTTTCACTATCAACATCAATCAATCGCAACGTTTTTGTTTGTTTAAGTATATTTAAAAAATGACATAAATATCTTTAAATAAAAAATGAGATTGAATAATTTTGTTTGTACATATTGTCATTATAAATTTAAAATATACGAGACTCATAATTTTCTTAATAAACCTGTATTCCTTTCTTTCTACTACTTTTTAGTTGTTCCAAATGAAATAGAACGGAGCATAATTGTGAAATCCAATTAGGTCATTAATATGATTGAGATAGTGAGTCAATGAGTTGATGGTCTAACCGGTGGATCATTAATTAGTTCGATTTGATCTGGTATATATTAAAAATTTAAAATTATATATGTATATATTATATATATATATAAATATATAACTAACATTATTTGAGTATGTAAGAAAAATTTATTCATATTCCAAATTAAAATCCAAAATAACAATTGATAATAATCTAAAATTTATTTTTTTTTAAATCCAATCTTTTATAAAATTGGTTGGGTCGGACCGATGAATTATCCCAGATCAATTGTATGACCGATCCAATAATAGAACTATCCCAATTAATCTACCGAATCTCGGTTGTACCGGTCCGAATGGACCAAACTAGATTTTACAACCATATGCACCGCATACTATGAATTTTTTTATCCTGGTATTGCGCTCCCGTGAATATATATACCTCTCTTTTTTTCTTTTCTTTTTTTTAATTATCTTTTTAATGATTATTTAGAAATGAAAAAAATATAAAAAAGGAATAAGAAATATTTTCTTTATCTTATATATTTTGGGATACGAATATACAATCAACATGATAAAAAATAGAGATAAACATTAAAAAAATCATTTTTCTCTGATGATAAATATAAAGATATATAAATAGAGAAAAAAGACTATACAATTTTTTTATAATATTTTTTGTTTAGACTATAAGTATCATTTACTTGATCAATTTTGTTAGAATCAGATAGAATAATTACGGACTTTAACTCTCTATAGCATTATCTAATTTTTTAAAAATATAATGTTAGTATTTTGCATTTAATTATAAAATTAAACAATCAACTAAAAACTTTATTTCCTTTATATCGGGTAATGAATCTTAAAAATAATTTCAGATTAGATGAAGTGATATATATATATATATATATATATAATAGTATTTATTTGCTTTAAGTTAATTTTTTTACCATTACTTAAGTTTTGTATATTAAGTAATTAACTTAAATATTTTTTTATCTCTTAAATCGTGATATTTTATTTTTAAATTATTTCAATTTTATATTTTTTGGTTTTAGTTTATAAAAATTATTTTAATAAAAAATTAAATAATTAATAAATAATTATAAAATCTTTTAGACAATATTAATACGTACACCGTAAGCGAGTAATTAATTCTAGTAAGATACATGAGATGATTTTCAATCCACATCATGATAAATCATACATTAAGAGGTTAATTTTTTTATTCACACCGAAAGTTACTTTTTCTATATTAAAGCAAATAATTGGGGGGGGGGGGGGGGGGAAGGAGAAAATGGAAAATAAAAAATTGCTAAAAAAATCGATATTATTTCCTTAATTGACGTTAGTAGTATTTTATTCAGTTGATGGCTTTTTTTATTCACCAAAAAAAAATGTTGATGGTTTTTTATAATGAAGTTTATTCAAGTAAATAATCACGAAAATAACTGTTAATATAATTGAATTCAATATTTTTACTTCCACACGCTGCGATTATAATACCTGAGCTAAAAATTTGTTTGAAGTTTTTATTTAATAAATTTTAAGAATCATTTATGGCATTCGCTACTGTTTCTTATTGTTCATATAACATGCATCTAATTAACCAGACGATATATATATAATTGATTACTTAAAAAAATAACATATAACTTAATATGTTTACATATGATACCATGCTATAAATTATGATGATGGGAACTTTCTAAAATTTAAAACTAACTAAAAAAAATTAAAAGATAAAAATTACTACTGTAAATTTTATCTGCATTTACAAATTCAATCCATTATTGGTGGGTATAACAGCAACATCCGACAATACAGTACTAATAAATAGATGTTTTTCCTTGTGCCAAATGGAAGGTTTTCCCAATGCTATATCGAATGCTTCCGCTACTATTGCCATTTAATGCCCCATTGATTTGTTATTAGTTGTAGTTTGTAATGTTTTACCAAGAAGAGAGAGAGATGGAAGAATAGAGAAATTCTTAGCTAGAGAACAAAATCAATATTTGCCATATAGTACTATTAACCTATTTAACTTCTAAAGTTTTAACTGCATACAATATCCTCATGCTTAAATTGGCAGCTACGTGTACAAAAGTTACATATATACGTCGGTTAGGGAGAAATATATTAATTTTTAAAATATTTATTTTATAAATTTTAAGCATTAATTTGAGGTGGTTACGTTACCTCAAGTTTGTTCTTAAGAAAATTCCCAGCTAACATAGCTGGCTTCTCTTGTCCCTCTATATATACGTACCTGACAAGGCAATCTCAGTTTGTCTGTGTACGCTTGTCTCTGCAATATCCATTCATTCCTAAAGAGGAATTAAAGTGATTGAGCAAGCTAAGAGAACGTACGTCTATGTACAATCTATAAAGCATATATACACTTGATAGACCTAATTTGTGTCAGATCAATCTTTGGATTTCATGAGCCAAAAACTAAGAAGAATCCAAAGAAAGATCAAGGCTAGCTAGGTGTAGATCAATTATTTTCTTTCAACAATTACATATATATATGCATAACATGGGGAGGCCACCTTGCTGTGACAAAATTGGGATTAAGAAAGGACCTTGGACTCCAGAAGAAGACATTAGCTTGGTGTCTTACATTCAAGAACATGGACCAGGAAATTGGAGAGCAGTTCCTACCAACACAGGTAGTTTTCATTTTCAACTCTTCTCTTTTTCATTCAGTTTTTATTTCTGTGTTTATATAGCTTTACACACACATTTTTGTTTTTTTGGGAAGGTATAGGAGTAATTGATTTCGTACACTATATATTAACTTTCATTTTTTTTCAAGGTTTGATGAGATGCAGCAAGAGCTGCAGGCTTAGATGGACTAACTATCTTCGACCTGGTATCAAACGAGGTAATTTCACGGAACATGAAGAGAAGATGATAATCCACCTTCAAGCCCTATTGGGGAACAGGTACAACCTAGAAACCCTCACCCTTCCTACCTACTTGTTTGCTTTGCTTTCCTTTCATCAATTAATGTCCTCTCTCTTTAATCAAGCGAGAATTACGAGGTTTCCAGATCCCAACAATGAGGATGTGATCATGAAATCAAGAAGTTGACAAAAGGAACAAGTGAAAAAAAAATTGGAATTTGATGTTTTAGGATCCTTTCGATAGAGTCATCAAAATCAATTAATTAAGATAAAAAATTGAATTAAAATAGAAAATAAAAATGTGAATTTTACTATTAATTTTATCTCTTTTTCACTTTTATTTATCTGCAAACCAACGGACCATTGATCAATATAAATATATAATGGCTGCAGATGGGCTGCAATAGCTTCATATCTTCCACAAAGGACAGACAACGACATAAAAAACTATTGGAATACCCATTTGAAGAAGAAGCTGAAACAAAGTGATCAAAGTGGGAGTGATGAAGGTGTTGACCAAGAGGGTCATTCTTCTTCTTCTTCTTCTTCTAATTCACATCCAAAGGGTCAGTGGGAGAGAAGACTTCAAACAGATATCCAAATGGCCAAGAAAGCCTTGTGTGATGCTTTGTCCCTTCACAAGCCAGCAACAGAAACAGCAACAGAAACAACCCTTGTTGTGCCTGATGATGCCACTAAACCTTCTTCAAGTTCTCATCATCAACCCTACAACCATGCATCATCCTCATATGCATCAAGCTACGAGAACATTTCACGATTGATGGAAAACTGGATGAAACCCCCAAACTCAACGAATAATTCACCAGGGTATTATTCTTCCTTCAGCAACATGGTCAATAATAATACTAGTACTACAGGATCCAGTTCTAGTGAGGGAGCACATAGCACCACTACCACTACAACACAAGATCAGGGTTTTGACTGCTTCTTGACCCTAAACTCCTCCAAACAGTACTATGGCTCTCCATCTCAGACGCAAGTGCCGCTTACTCTTCTGGAGAATTGGCTTTTTGATGACGGAGCTACTCAGTGCCATGAAGATCTGATGAACATGTCCCTCGAAGAAAGTACAGCAGGTTTGTTTTAGAAAAAAATTGCAGCTTTAAGCTAATGTCCTTTATTATGCCTTTTTCTATAAGTGGGTAAAGTCCTCTCTTCCAAGTCTCTTGAGCTATTGCAAATTAAATGGAAAACTTTTCTAGAGCTGTGTACGTACGAGAAGGGTAATTAGTAGCCTCTGATCACATCTACAAACAAGAATTGTACATTACAAGTACATCTGTATCCTTTGTTAATTTGCTATGTACGTACCGATTAATAAGAGTTTTAATGTGTGTCTGTATTTTGGATATCAATTTACTGTCACGAATTCAAGGATTGCAATTCTCATGGTCTAGGGTTACAGAGAATTTGAGCATTATTACCTAATATATACTGTCAATTAATAAAAACTAGATAATTGAAATGTATCCAATTTAATTTCAATAGAACAATCTAATAAACACTTTAGTATGAAGCAGTAAGATCTATCTTAAATATATTAGGCATGTATTCTTTGAAAAGTTTATTTTTGTATTAAAAATAGATTTAATTGAATTTTACTGAAAGAAATTAAAAAGGCTAGCTATTTTGCCCTAAAAATGAATGTAATCCAAATAATACTGCATTGAAATCTGAATATATAAAATCCAGCGAAGTTGGATTAAAGAAAGAAATGAACTAACCCATGTCAATAACTATGGAAATAAATAATCTGGTATTGTCGCATAACTTTGCTTTTTGCAGAATTTGGTACAGCTTGTACAGGTTCTGCACTCTATTATCAATAATGTTTTTGCTTATAAAAAAAGAAGTTAACTCAGTGTAGGATACCGATATGAGTCAATAAAACTATGGAATTTTTTGAACGCAATACAAGCATAATAAACCTAAAAGCATACTAAAATATGATGTTGGATTATTGATAAAATTCTCAATTAATCGAACTTTTTTCGTTTCTATATATTCCGATTAATGTTGTTCTTATCTAAATATAAAGTTTATAATGAAGTATTTTTGGCACGTTGGGTATCGCGTTTCCGTTGTTAGTGAGGACGATTGAGATATTGTATTGATCACAAGTAATTAACTAAAACAACCATACTTACATAAGTTTTATCTCCCCTTAATCTGATATATGTATTGAAGACTAAAAACACGAAAATAAAAACATTTTTTTGTTGAGTAACTATATATTCTCCTTATATTTGATGAATTCTTAAAAAAAAAGTTTGAATATGTGCATGCTTTTAATTTTCAATAAATTTCAGTTTCTATTATTTTTTTATTTATTTTGGTAAATTTGTTTCTTAAAAAAATTTATCCTTTCACTTTTACGTTTAATAAAAAGATAATATCTCTTTTTTATGTCAAGTAATTTAATATTTAAAAAAATGAAAAAGAAAAGTCACCTCAAAGAAACATTTTTCTAATTAAAAAAAATAATAGTACTCCCACATATCTATTTTTTTATACCACCCAAACACTTATCTTTGAATGGTAAAAATAAATTATTAGTTTTTCACATTCTAGTTTTTACACTTTATTTTATACATATATATCATTGATTACTTTTTCTTTGTTATTTTCTTATCTTCTATCTCAAGATTTATATAGCCCGAAGGAATGTAAAAAAGAAAAAGAAAATAAAAAGCCTTTTGTGTGGTAGAAAAAAAAAAGATAGGAAAATTTATAGATGTTTCTTCTCTTTCATTTTACCAAAAAAAAAAAAGGTGTAATGACTGATCTATTGAAACCTTATTCTTTTTGAAATATGGGTTTCAATCAATCTACTGTTAACTGTAGCCTATTAAATGAAGAGTTGGTAAAGAAATGTTGAAATGACACTTGCCACGAGTCTTACTAATCCCACAACTAACAAGTCATTACCCCTTTTTAACTTTCTCTCTCGACGGATCGGAGGCCACGCACTTGTTCTTCCTTCCATTCCGCCATATGTATATATGTTATACACTTTAACAAAAGCAATAGCTATCAACTTCATTCTACTACTCCCAACTCAACCCCACAACCGACAACCAACAATCAAAAGTTCTGTTTACGTTGGCGGACACTTTCGGAGTAGCGCAGAACGACGCGTGCGTCACATGACGGAGGTTGCCGGCTCTGATATTTTGTTCCTGCATGCGGATAATATTGTTACAAGATGGACTTGGTTTAGGGTTTTGGATGAAAATGGGATGGAAGACAAACTAAATATATGAATATAAGAACTCCTAATAATTATTCATCATCTATGTTATTTAATTTGGAATATTGCTTGAGAGTGGAGATAACTTAAAAAACAAACTACCTATTTCGTTGTCCAGATACTCTTCTTTATACGCATGTAAAAGAAAGGATATTATATGTAGCCTTATCTTTACATATGTAAAAAGACTATTTTCAAATTCGAATTCATGATCAACAAGTCATCAAGATATAACTTTATCACTCTAAGACAGGAAGCTAGAAATTGAATTCAATTTCAGGAAGCTAGAAATCAGAAGAAAAAAGGCAGTCATCAAAAGCCACAAGAAGAGGAAGAAAATCAGCAGGCCGGAAACTTGTAGCACCTTTCTTTGCAAGTATGAACTAGGCGAGCTTCCTAAGTAGCATTAAGAATTCGAAGGTCCTGGATGGTTGGATCTTCCCTAATGAGGAAACGAAAGGATATTAATTTATGAAAAATGTTCCTGCATCCTGATAATTAAACAGTGTTAATATCCTGCTGCACTATAGCGCATACGTTTCCCGTGAAAGTGTGAAAATGATCAATGTAAAGGCACACCATCAATAAAGCAATTTGCATCTGTGCTTTCAAATCATGCAGCAAGCAGAAATAAAATTAAAGAGGTGACTGATATTAGTGGGCAAACCGAGAAATCCAATCACCAGTGATAAAAATTTGGAGACTTGAATTTCACGGAGTTGTACGTCTGTACTACTTTTTGCGATTGTCCAATGTATTAATAGCGAAGACTACTGTTTTAATCAATTTCTCAACAACCTACAGTCCTAAAGAAGTTCAATAAGAATCAAAGAATCATGTATTTTATAAGAATTTAATTTTAATGTATTCTCAGAGAAAAGATTATTAAAATCATTTCCAATATATAATATATTTTTTATTTAATTATCAATTTATTCCTCAAACTATGTTTAAATGATTTAATTTGATCCCTATATCTTTAAAAAAAATTAATTTGGTTATTAAATTTTTAAACAAGAAAAATAGAATGAAATAAAAAATTGAGAAAATTTCATTCATCCACTTTGCTACTTGTACATTGTTTGAGAAAATTGAGTTTAATTTCACTCAAATCATAATATATATATATATATATATAAAATATTTAATCATTATAAAAATATTTTATGTAGCAAATTTGATAGTTAAACTTATGATCAGTTTAATTTCGATAAGAGTATAAAAACTTATATTGTTAATTAATTAAAAATTGTCCTATATATGAATTTTAAAATAATTATTATAAAAGTAAAAAAATAATTATATGATAATTTATAATTAAATATCATGATAAAAAATATTTTTACTATTAATGGATTTCAATTAAATTATATATCTACATGTATTTAAAATTCAACAAGATATAATTAACTAATTAATAATAGACTACTGTAAGAAAAAGATGAGGCACCCGTTTGCACTATGTATGCTTAAAATTATTACACTATGGAATATCATTTTCATTTATTAAATTATTATATAATATTAATTATCTTGATTATCTGTATTAATATCACGTTTTTTAACAATTAAATGTCTTGTCACTATATATGATTTTTATACAAATTTTATTTTTAGACAAAAAAAATATCGTTTTGGTAATTGTAAATTTAGTTTTTTTTAACAAATGTTGAATTATTATCATTTTATTTTTAAAGATAAAATATTTATTAAAAACCAAAATAAAGAATTTAATAACTAAAATAAATAATATTAAGTGAAAATTTTAACTAAAAATATTTAAAATGAAAACAATAATTGAAATAATATATCTCTGTTCCTCTACTCGTATTTATTATATTGTTTAATTGTAATAATGAAAAAACTTAAGATAGTATTGAAGATAAATTGTACTAACATTATAAAATAGTAAAGAAGAATCAATTATCAACTATAACTTGTGAAGAAAGATATAATTACAAATTTTAATAAACTAATAAAAATAAGGTAATGTATCAAAACACTTTTAACTTAATCAAATAAATTTATATGCTAGTCATATTATAAGTTAACTTCAATAATTCCTTCTAAATATTCTCTCAGTTTTTTTAAAGGAGAGAAAAATAAATAAAAAACATCCAACATCAAAATAATTCATACTAAATACTCTCTCAGTTTTTATAAGTGATACTTTAAGAAGCAATTACATTATATTTTTTATTTTAACAAAAATACATTCCTTTTAGTTAAAATATATTCTAATTGAATTATTTAATATGGACAAATCTTAAAAATATTTTTCTTACGTTCAACTTTATCATTTTAATATATTTATTTTTGAATTTTTTGTATATTAACTCTGAAAAAAAATGTCAAAACTTGATGTAAATAATATGAGTATTTAAAGATCATATAATTTTTTAAAATTTTAAAACTAATAATAAAACTTTAAAAGCTAACTACTGATAAATCTAATTTAGTTACAAAGAAGGAAAGGAATATAGAAGACTTGTTCATAGTTGCTGCTCATAGGAAAATGTTCTTTTATATTAAAAATGAAATTAAATATAACACATTTTCTCTTTCATGAGCTTGATGTATAATTTTTAGTAATTAAAGAAAGAAAGGCATAATTTAATAAAAAGAGGTTATTTTTACAATATTTTAATTAAATATATAAATATTATTGATTTGATTTTTCCAATACAGAATGAGTTTTTCTAAGAAACATTTAAAGCTATTGATTGTGATACATTTACTACACTTTACTAAGCATATATTTTAATTACTTGACGGCTCAAATAAATTAGTAAATATATATATATATATATTGGAGTTATTAAATTTCATTTAATTATAATTATTCAACTAGTCCTTACTAGTCAAAAGATCTCATCATCTGCCCTAGAAGAAGGATTGTCTACCAAGTAGGAGAGGTGACATCACTAATACAAAAATAACATTTTAATTATAATGCCAGCATTAATTTTTTAACAACAATGTAGAAATAAACATAGTGACATTTTTGTGATGTATGTGAGCATTTTTACATAGGTATGATAGGTTATACCTTTACCCAATATAAAAGCTTTTTTATATTAGTTAAACTTTTAATTATGTAAATAACTTTTTTTCACATCGATTAATAAAACGTTTTACTGATGTAAAAAGTTTTAAAAACTCTTAATTCCATTCAGCTTTCTTTCCTTCTTTTCATGTGTTGAGCATTATACTTTTCTCTCTCTCCTTTAGGGACTAATTAAAGAATAATTTATCAAAATTTAAGAACTAAAAAAATATTTTTAAATTTCAGGAATTACAGAAAATATACCTCCAAATTTAAGATTAAAAATAATATTTAAGCCTTTTAAAGTTTTTAATACCCTCAATATTCATATACTTTAAAAGTTATACACCAACACCTTTTATTAATGGTGTTACATAATATATATATATATATATATATATATATATATATATATATATATGTGCATTGAAATAGATTTTTCATCAAATGTGAATCTCTCAGCGTTAAGTATGACCCCAACCTTTAATGCAAAATAAGAAAACCATCCCAACGTGCTATCTGTATATGATTCAGGCAAATGCCAAGTAACTGGACAGAACCTTGTGTGGGATACAAGACATTGTGGATTAAGTAAATCATGTGGCACAGAAAGAAGTGCAAAATAAAGGTTGGCCTTATCTAGAGGGGTCACACGCACTTATATCACAGTGTTCATGTGTTAATTATATGGTATATTGGGAGGGGGGACCCTAAACCTTAAAGTCGTCGTTCCCTTACCGTCAACTTTGGCAACCAATTTCACTTTCATATATGTGAATGCAGAATAAATTAATATTAATTATTGGTCTACGTTACGTACTGTCTACATGATAGTTGATTCTCAGTGAAGGATAATAACTATATTGATTCCCTTGGATCGTATGACTACCATCACACATTTTGGTTCACAAAAGGGATAGAAAATATCGACAGCTTGTGCCCCTAATTACCTGGATCTTTCATACGCATGCTGAATTAATGTTTAATTTGGTCCCATAGGAGGGCTATTATAATAATATTTTTCATTTTAATTTTATGTATTTTAGTGTATGCAATTTACAAAATAAATATCTATTTATATAACTAAAATTTATAATAAATAAATATTATTTTTAATATATAAATTACATGAAAAAAATGATTATACACTGATACGTGTAAAAAAATTTACACTTTCGTTTAATCATAATCTATCATGTATAGTAAGTTTGTTAACTTTTAAAATAATTATCTTAAAGTAATTCAAGTGATATTTATGATTAAATGACAACGTAAAATCATTTTTCACTATTAGTATTAGCGCTATGAAACCCGGTCTGGTTATTGACCCAATCGAGGTAGTGGATTAGTGATCCAATCGATGAGTCAATAATTGATTTGGTTTAATCCTATATATATATATATATATATATTAAAATTTTCAAATCATATATGTATATATAAGTATATAACTAATATTATTTGATTAAGAAAAATTCATTTATACTCCAAAATCTAAAATAACAATTGATAGTAATGAAACATCAAAATGGCGTCATAGAGGTGGTCCATTTTTTTTTTGTAAAACTGGTCAAGTCGGACCGGTCCAACTAGGATCCGATGACCTAACCAGCCAAGTCATTCCGCATCAATTGTGTGATCAATCCAATAGAGAAATCGTCCCGGTTAGGTCATCGGATCCCATTGAACCGGTCTGACTGGCCGAGCCAAACCAAGTTGCATAACACTGATTAGTACATAGACATTAAACTTAAATTATATTATAATTAAAAATTAATATATAATTTTTATTTTAGATTTATGATAAATAATTTATATTGGGATGTAAGGTTATCTTTAACTACTAATATATTAAAAAAATATTCAAATTCAATTTAGAGTTTTTTTAAAAGATGTCTTCATTAAAAAATATTAAAAACATTATAATTGAAAAATAATTCATAAAAGCACTATATTTTCAAAATATTTATTATAATATATATATATATATATATATATATATATATAAGTTATAAAGAAGTCTTGGAGGGATAATTGAGTGCAATTTATTTTACACTATTTTTTCTATCCGATTTACTTATATTATTTTTTACACTAGAACCCTCAATTAAAAGAAATGCCAGCCAAATCAGTTGATACAAGTAAGGACATAAATCCTGGAACATAATAAAAAATCTCTGCATCAATATCCATCTCCATGTTGAGAAAAATAACCCTTAATTGCCTCAATAATTTCATTATCCAATTATCACTATTAACATCGAAGGTTGCAACTGAAGCATCTAGATCCCATGCACGTCTAATAATATTTCTACACAAAGGTCAAGTGTTAGTCAGCTATTGCCAAATTCTGACATTAATTGAAAGAGACAAATTAAAAGACAAAAGACGGTTAACATCAGAAAAACACACATACATACACACATATATATAGATAGGGTTGAATTTTTACATAACAAGGAATAATGAAGTGTGTTTGATTTTTGAGCGGCGTATGGAACTTTTTATGTAAGAAGTAAAACAAATGAATTTTTTGAAATCATATTTGACATATTGTCATTTCAGCCAACATTGTTGGATGGTTATGATCGTAGGAATAACAACCAATTTTTTTTAAAATCTGCTAATGATGGTATTGGTGACTTACTTGAACATCATGAGGAGGATGAGTTTTGGATGAATATTTGGCGGTTGAAGGTGCCTCGAAAATCAATGTTTTCATATGGAGAATGTGCAGAAACAGGTTACTTACTCGAGACTATCTGATAACAAAGAATATTGATGTTGGTGAAGGAAGTTATAACTGTAAATTATGTTTGAACAACATTGAAACTGTCGATCATCTCTTGCTCTGGTGCCCAATTATTATGGATGTTTGGAAGACATGTTATGGGTGACTACATTTATCCTCGGTTCTTCCTCAGATGTCGATCAATCACTTTAATCAACATCAGTTGTTGGGAGTTAACAAGAAAAAACAAGATAGATAGAAGATCATTCGGTGCATGATCGTTTGGATGGTATGGAAAGCTAGAAACGAAATTAGATTTAAATACATTGAATTTCACAAGCAGAATTTGATCCAAGGAATAATTTTTAATGCATGGTGCTGGATACAATCAACAAATGATCTATTTTGTTATTCATTAGCTCAATGAAGCCTTAATCCTAGTGCTTGTATTTGGGGATTATAGGAGTGACATAACACTACTAGAAAAAACACTTTCTACGTCAGTTATTTAACGCATTCCATGACAGTTCGAAGATCGTCTTTGAAGCCGCTGTCGTGGAAAGTCAACACTTTCCAAGATGGTTTTCAATATTGTCTTAGAATCTCAATTTCTACGTCGGTTCTGCCTGAAATCGTCTTAGAATGTCTTTTTTTAAATAAAAAATAAAAATTTGAAGATTCTAAAACTTTTTCCCAAAAATCATCTTAGAAAGTAAACGTTCTAAGCCAATTCTTTTAAAAATCGACTTTTTGACAGTTCTTTTAAAAACCGTCTTAAAAAGTCTAATTTCTAAGACGATTTTCGGTAGAACCATCTTAAAATTTATTTTTAAAAAAAATTAAGGATTTTAAGATGAATTTTCAAAAAACTGTCTTAGAAAGTAGACGTTCTAAGACGGTTCTCAGAAAATTTATTTTAGAATGTCTAGAATCCTCAATTGCTTTAAAAAAATAATTTTTTTAAAAAAATTGAGGATTTTAAGACGATTTATAGAAAAATTATTTTAGAAAGTAATCTTTTTAAGATGATTTTTTAAAGAATCCTCTTAAAAAGTGTTATTTTTATAAAATGTTTTTGGTTTTTTTGGTTCCCCGCATTATATTTTGTTCACTATTGTTGTGGACGGCACAAAAGTCACATTTTGCACACCATTTTGTCCCTAATGGACCATTTTGTCCCTAATGGGGTAATACTTACAGTATAGCTAACTAGCAAGATGCTACTTGGTTGATTCATTGGCACAAAATAATACCACAAAAAGAAAAGTTAACAATATTGAACAAATTCCTTCTGGTTTACGATTTAACAAAAAGAAAAGGATTTCCAAAAATAGATTAGCCAACTGTCCCTGTGTGTTTGAAATTGAGGACACAACACAGTATTGAAAAGATAACAAAGAAAAACAAAAGTGAAAATAGTTGTCATTAATGAAGACATATATCCACTACCCAAATACTTATTTTATTGCATATCGATCCTTTACAAGCAAGACAAAAACAAAGGCATTGTACTTGTACATGTGCACCTACTAGAAGCGGACATTGCACACTACACATTGCACAATATCACTATCAGACCCTAATTCTGTCCGAGTCCAAAAAAGAAAAAAAGAAACAATTAAAAATTTTTAAAAAGAAAGAGGAGAGGCCCTAAGAGCCCATTAGGTCAAGTGAAACAATAAGCACAGATAAAAGGAAAGGAGGAGTTTATGCATTAATGGCACTAAGGAAGCATTGAGGAGGCACGGATCCCAAGGGAAGAGAACAGACTAATTAAGTTGTGCCATTTGGCAACACCGTCGACGAAGAGAAAGATGTCTCTTAGGTATCTCTCATTCCTTCCCTTTCTTCTCTTTCATTTTTTTTGTTTCATCCCGTCATAGAGCACCTTGACCATCGATGAAAGCCTTGGGAGTCACCTTCGCTCCGCAACCTTGACCTCCGACCTTGTCGTGGTGGCTCGAGGTCGCTTGAGAAGTTCTTTCTCGCATTTCTGCTTGCGTCTTCGTGTTTTTAGCTTCGTCGTTGTACCACCACCACATGCCGCCCTTGTCGCCGTCAACCCCCGCGACGGCCTTGCACCGCCAGGGGACCTGCCTCCTATATTTAGGAGAGTTGCCTCTTCCCCGCGTTGTTTTGGCTATAGTGGCACCAAGGGTTTTCCAACCCTGGTGCTACTTGCAGGTTAGGCCGAGTCGTTTTGACCCAGTTCAAATCTAGCCCCAAACTTAATTTCTACTTTTTACACCTATTGTTTCCATACCTACACCCCTTACCTTTGGGCCTAGCCCAATTTGAACAAAATAAATTCTACTATTTACACCTACACCTACTTACCTATTATGCCTGGCCCATTTTGAACAAAATAAATGCTACTGTTTAGAGCCTTTGTTTCACATCTACACCCCCTTACCTTTTGACCTTACCCATTTTATTCACACCTCATTTCTTCATGTATGCACTCTACCACCTAGGCTGATCATCAGGCCTTTCATGTCATCACTTCATCAGTGTTGATTAAGTCAAGGTCAACCCTTTGACTTAGACTTTCAAAAATAAAAAATAATAATAAAAATAAAAAAACAAATTAGTTTAATTAGTAAATTGCTATTTATTTCATTTTTGTTTGTTTGTCTCTATTATTTATTTTATTCTCAATTGAATTGTCTTATCATTGTTTAGTTATCTAGTTTAATTAATAATGTGTTGTAAATATCGCACTTCATTTTATTTCCCCTATATTTCAACCTCGCATCATTAATTACTAAGTGTACTTCCCACTTCAAGGTTCAACGCCTTAACGACTCTTTGTCATGTAATTAAAACAAATCTTTTAAAAAAGATAAAGTCAGTCCAACACACAAGTTGTTTTCTACTAAAGAAGTAAGTCTGATTTCGTCATTGCTTTTAGGAATACATAGGAGCAAAGACAAATCCCTTGTCGATCTCAAAAAAGAAAAAAAAAACTAAAAAAAAGAGCATAAAATCCTCTTTTCAAAAAAAGATAATTTTGTTTTCTTTCTCTAAATAAACAAAAATATAACAAACATAATGTTTCTAAGAGAAGAAAAATAATTAATAATTCATTTTATTTTTAACACACTCGATTAAATGTTTCCGTCTTTATGACGGACGTATGAGATACTAACACCTTTTTCGTGCGTAAACAACTCTCAAATCCTTTTATCTCAAATCGTAGAAAGTTCCTTATCTTTTAATTTTTTTTAACACTTTTCTTAAATAAAAGTTGGTGACTACTTCCATAATTTTCTTTTTTTTTTTTTTTTGAAAAATTCTCTTTATCTTTTTTATGGTCGTGACGGCGATGTTGCGACAACCACAACCAAATACATGGTCCTCCCCTGCTATGGCTTCTAGGAAGTGACATTTGTATTTTCCAAATTCAATGCAGAGCTAACCACTGCCATTTACATGAAGCATTTTCTGTCCCTCACTCTTTTCCAAAATTTCACATATCTCTATGTAAAACAACAAAGTCTATATAATATTATAACCCTTTCATTTGTGTAGCTAAAACCTGATAATTTTATATTGTTAGGTTCAGTTATATTTTTCTTCCTGGGGAATATTTATTGCCACTCCCGTGTCTATTGCTACTCTTATCATTATTTTTTTAATCAAAATGCCCTTCTTTTTTTGTTAATCAAACTAATATATTTGAATTTTTTGATAAAATCTAATTACATAAAAGTGGTAACAGACTCATCAGAGTGTCAATACACACTCCTTTTTTTTCTGATTCTATATTCAATTTGATCATTTAGAAACTGTCATCTTTTTTTTTTAGATCATTTAGAAACTGTCATCTTTCTTTTTTATTATTATTCATTTGATATTTTTTTTTATTCTTAGACACAGCCATATGTTAAATGTAAACTTGGGTACTTGTTTCTTTTTTCTTTTTTTGTCATGTTCACCAAGATTCAGGGTTATGTGCTAAATAATTGTACTTGACCAAGGGCTAAAGAAGTTGTGGAGTTTCACTCAACTAACAAAGGAAGATAAAGTTAATGAAACCACATTATGCACACTAGGGAAAGAGAGGCAATTCATGCCTCTCTAAATTTTTTATATAATAAAAAATAAAAGTTAAATACAATTTATAAAAAATGATAGAATAAAAAAAACTAATAATATAAAAGTAGTGAGAAATTATTGTAAGTTAAAAAAAATTAAGAAATCATTTAAAGATAAAATTGTCCAATGAAAGTGAAGATTTAAGAAATCATTTAAAGATAAAATTGTCTAATGAAAGTGAAGAGTGGATAGTGTATGGTTATCTAATTTTGGTTAATGGATCAATTTTAATTTGCATAATTAAAAAGAATTAATTATTGTTATTACTTTAATACTATTAAGAATTATTAAGAATAAGGATAAAATAATAAAAAAAATGTGAAGATAAAAATAATTACACAACGTTGTATCCTTTATATATTGGTATAAATTAATGCCTAACAACCACCAACCATTTAATTACCCTCCGTGACACACGGACAATAATTGAGAGGGACATTTAGTTAGTTCCAGAACGTTGATAGTTTAACCCTAAATCTCTAGATTCAACCACCAAAATATAAGTTCCGATGGCTTATAGGTTCAGATGTGTGGCTTAGGCTACTTCAAAAATCAAAAGCTTGATCTTTATCATATTAAAAAATACTTTTCTTCAATGTTCGAATCCAAAATGCTATTAGCTGATCAGTACACATGTTAAACACCTAAACTAATATACACCAATGAGTAATTACAAGAAGGGAAATATAAAATTGAGATAGGATCTAATATAAAGTTGAAATTTGGGCACAAACCGACAACAATAAATTATGACATTGAGATATGCACCATATATTATGGGACATAAAAATACATATATATGCGTGTAATGAAGGGAATCAGAGGATGCTGGTTGCACTTGTTTTCTTTTTAGAAGGATGTTGGATGCACTTGTACACACACATAACAGCACAATCTAGAACAAAAAAAACAGAGAATAGGTAGAAAGAAAACCAGTGTAGAGCTTAAAAGATGTTGTCAGGCTCCTTTGCTTAATGACCCGCCAAATTTCTGATTTATTAAGGCTATAAAGCCCCGGATCTATGATTATTGGCTTCCCTCTCCTATTGCTCAAAATGGTTATTTATTAAAAACTAAAGTCAGAATTTTGGGCAAATCATGAGGCATGAAACAGAAAAATCTAATAAACCAATAATACCACTTACAATTTCCAACCCAATTGACTGCTATGCTGTATGAAATTGGTACTTCTTGGCAACCTAGAAAACGCTTGGATCATATCTGTAAGTTTAAAGAGGTTCATAAACACTGATTTGAGTCAATTATTAACATATGCAATCAACACTAATAACATAAACTTGCAGTTAAAAAAAAAAAAAAAACTGTAAGTGACAGAAAAAAAAGAGAAAAAAAAAACAATTTTGGTGTTGTTCATTAATTAGAATAGGAGTTTCACACTGTATAGTAAAGATTTGTATTAAATATCAATATAGATTATTAGGCAAAACTCCAATTTTGATTTGAGAACAGAACCAATGACAAAAAAACTAGAAAAAACAAAGCAGCAATCCAATTGGATAATCCTAATCATTTAAGGCCACTCACAATACCATCTTGTGTAACCAAGGGATAATCAGAAGCACTAAGATTAATAAACCAATCCCATTGGCAGGTCCTGAGAAGCATTGCCATAGCATGGAGAGTGGGAGCAAGCATAGTTAGTCCTCTATATGTGACCAAATTAGGCTTCCCCACAACCAAACATTCCCCACTTGGCCAAAAACAGGATCACTAGCCACAAATTCTGCCACTGCTATATGCTCAGCCTGTGGAGCACCATAATGCCATAATCCACATGGATCAGATAGTAGTTCCCTGGATGGTACAGCACCCTCATCAGCCTCTTGAGCTTCACAACATCTCCCTTTGATGCAGAGATCAAATATGCAAAAGAAACTGGATAGGCCTTGCTGCTCTTGGGGGGTACACTGAAGTAGTTCACAGTTGGCCTCAGGGTGGAGAATTGCATGGTCAATCTTGTGGGGATGAAGATCATTCTAACCATATTAATTGAAATTCTACCTAATTAATTATAAATGGGCATTCCCTTAAAGTAAACCATCTCATGATCAGCATTAAGCAATCTGTCAGATGCTCCCAGAGAAAGAGGAAATAAGCCCACTTCCCCAACACAAGCAACATCATCTGGCTGTCATATTAGTCAAAGAGATCAAATAAATTAGAAAACCTAAATTATAATTTATCTCATCCCGTAGATACATTTGCAATTATGAAGATAAGATGGTGAAATTCATTGGATAGTTAATAGTTTGGACATCTGCTAGTGAAAATGCAAACAACTCAATTGGAAAGAGTGTAAAATTTTAAAAGAATTGAAGAGAGGAGAAGAATAGACAGATCAGCACTACAAACAACAAAATTGCACCCAGATATGGGTATGATGTAATGTTATCACAAATGGTAGGATAAGTAAATAATAATCATGACCAAAGAACTTAAACTATCCAGAAAATTTTCTTACATAAGGAACTCCATTTTCGTCAGAAATGAAAAAACCATTTTCTGCATATAACCATAGTTCAGTTCATTTTTCTTACTAGCAACTTGATTATTTACACTACTGAGAGATATTACTTTATCTTTGTCCAATCCAAGCCCTCCATACATTGCGTACTCTCCATGGAACTGTTCCCAAAATGGTGAAACCTGCATCCTGAACAATTGTAGTTCAATAAATAAGGTTGTGCTTTGGTGCAAAGTATCAAACTCTATTGATGCAGAATACAATAGAACATCAACCATTGCAATTATGTTGTGTTCTTTTAAGCTTTCTTCGAGGATAGCGGATTGGTCTGTGCAGAGTCTAACTTTTTTCCTTGAGGTTTCAGCGTCTTCTTCGTCGCTGATTCCGCGGGAACAGGCTCAGTCCATGTCATGTTCTTCGCCGTTGGGTTCTCTCTCGCTTCGTTTTCCGGTCACGCACGAGACGGTGCTGTTCGGAGACGAAACTCCCGCTTCCTCCTCGGCGTCCACGGCGGAAGGCAACCGGTTCACGTTGATTCCCAGCAGGAACGACCGTGTTTCGCCTCTGCATGTGTCAGAGTTTCGAACTGGATGTAAAAAAAAAAAAAAAAAAAAAAAAAAAAAAAAAAAAAAAAAAAAAAAACCATTGATTTTTTAAAAATTCATGCATGTTAGTGTTGAGAGAATGGAGGGGGAATATGAAATAAAGAGAGAAACTTGAACAGATCTGGAACAATTTTGAAAATAAAACAATTTTAGATTTTTAGTACATACCCGAAGAAGCGAAAGCCTCGTTCCAAGAGTATTTTTGAGGGTTGCAACCAGAAGGGGAAGAGGAATGAGTAAAGGATGACATGAGACTCAGATGTTGAGGATTTGGGGTATTGTGATGAGGGAAGTTGAGGCTTAAACTCAAACCCAAATTTTCCTTTTGAACCATCATCTCTAGCTAGCTTTATAAAAATTAGCAATTGAAGAAGTTGAGTTTGAGGGCATTGGGTGCAAAGGTTTTTGGTGAGACAGAAGTGAAGGAGAAGAAGAAAAGCAGGGGAGTCCTTGTCGGCGACGAAGAGGAGGTTGCGCTCCTCCACGGTCAGCTCCTCGCTCTCGGCGGAGGCGGAGACCTACCATGAACTTCAGCATCTCCTCGTAGCGCTCGGCCTGTTCCGCCAGCTTCGCGTGGAGTAGGACCGCTCGCCATTGCTGCAAGATCTGGATGAGAGACAAAGAGATAGAGACAGGCATTCAAATCGAATGTGTGAGAGTCAGAGGGACAGGGAGAGTGAGAAACGTTAATTAAAAACACACTCATTTGTAAGATGATTTTTACAAAACCATTTTAGAAAAATAACCTTTTATTTTAAGATGATTTTTAAAAAAATCACCGTAAAATGTTATTTTTTAAGATAGTTTTCGTTGTAAAATCTCACTTGCAAAATTTTCACCACCTTATATATTAAAATGACTTTTTTAAAACCATCCTCGTGCGTCTTAAAAAATATTTTTTAATAGTGTGGGGTGCTTTTTGGATTGTTTTGTGGGAGAGGTAAGTATAGGAGAGGTAAGTATAGTACACTATAATAGGTGAGTGCACTAGTCAAGTTAGAATTTCTTTGGCCTTGTATAGTTTTATTTGGGTCATTTTATTAAAAGGGGTGTTTTCTTTTTTAAATTATCTATTGGTGATAGTTATCAAATTATTTACAGAAAAGGGGTCGAAATTTTTTTTACTACTTCTAAAAAGGAAGTCATAAATATTTTTATGACTTATTTTTTTATTTTATTTAACTAAAATTGGATACAAAATTACGACTTCTAAATATATTTTTTTAAATTACGACTTTGAAGTCGTAAAATAAAATTGTGCATAAATATATGACTTCTTTTTTAATTTTATTTGCCTCCTCTACAACTTAGGAAGTCGAATTTTATTTTACGACTTCCATATATATATATATATATATATATATATATATATATTTGTAAAGTCGTAAAATGTCATATGACTTTACCTTTTTTTTATTTCTTTTCCATTTTTTTAAGATACGTTTGTTTAAGTTTTGTTTAATTTTTTAAATTATTTTGTTTAGTAAATTTTAATAAAATTATTTTATTTATTATTTAACAATACACTAATTTTAATATATTTGTTTGATTTAATATTTTGTAAATTTTTTTATTTTGTATTCAATATAAACATTAAAAGAAAATATTATTTTATTTTGTTATTTATTTTTATTTTTTCATTTTAATTGTTGTTTCTTATTTTTATTATAAAAATTATGTTACTTTATAATTCAGAAATTTACAAATTAATATATGTTTAATTAAGGTATTATATGATTTTATTTGATATATTTTACAATGTATGTATTTTGATGTTAACATTTGTATTTGAAAAGAATTAAACTAAAATTTTTATAATGATATTCAATTATTGTTAACAAAATATAATATTTGACACAATAATATGTTAATGATTTTTGTTAACAATTATGACAATATTATGAACATAATATAATTTAGTAATAAAAATGATTGTTAAAATAAAAATAACATTAGAAATGAACAATACAAATGAAATAAAAATATAAAAACTATAAATAATATTAACCGTTGATTTTCTTGTATGGACAGTTACTACGATTATGTTTTTCAGTTCTACACAATGAACATTTCTTAGGCCTATTTGGAATTGGTTCGTCCATTTCATTATGTATACGAGTAGTGACTGGCCTTCCCGATGTCTGACGTCGTTTTGAAGAATCAGGTATAAAATATGGACCTACATGTTGAGTTTAGCCACGCGAAACTTACACTATGAGATGACCATTCAAGCTGTGTCTAAGGAAAACAATAATGGAGCCACGACTCTGTCTAAAGAAAACAATAATGGAGCCACATGATGTGAATAACTTTGAGTTGAGAAATGATGTAAAGAAAGAAGTCACGTGAGTTGGAAAGATAGTAAAAGCTATGATATTTTCAATGGCTAAAGACAAATAAATGAATAGTATGTGACTATTGTACTTCTGAAAGCCATGAGCATGAATAGTTCGTATTTATTTTGAAAGACATGTCATTACTGGAAGTCACGTGAATTGAAAAGATAGTAAAAGCTATGATATTTTCAATGGCTAAAGACAAATAAATGAATAGTATGTGACTATTCATTGCTTTGAACGTGGAAGCAATCCACAACAATAATTCCACATTCTTTTAACTTGTCATATAATTATTGTAGTATAATAAACTATGTTAAAGTGATTTTCATACACTTGCTTTTCTACTCAGAAGCTTGCTCCTTCATCATTCTCACGAACCTAAAACTTCTATTTTCATTTACTTGCTCTTCCATTCACTAACGCTCCTTCATCATTCTCACGAACCTTACGTCTTTTTCTCCAACCTCATTTATTTCACTTTACTTCTTCTTCGTAAGCAATGGCAAATACCCAATCTAGTGGTCCTATTGATGAGTCTTTGTTGCGCTTACAAGAAAATCATATTTCAAGCTTAGTTTGGCAAGGTGAAGAAAGAATGATTCGATCGAGATTGCATTCTGTTTGGGCTATGAGACACTTTGATCAATTAGACAATCGTGTGAAAAACGCAATAACTGAAGCTGGCTTTGGTCATATTATGACTATCGGTCAAGTTGATATCAACCAACATTTGGTAACTGCATTGGTGGAACGTTAGAGAACAAAAACTTTAACAAAACTACAAAAGAAATCAACATATATTATAAAATTTTAATTAACGTATACCATGGAAATAGTAAAATTTTTAGTTTAATTCTTTTCAAATACAAATAAAAAAGATGGGATGAAAATACATATGTTTAATTCTTTTCAAATACAAATGTTAACATCAAAATATATACATTATAAAACATCAAATAAAATCATATAATACCTTAATTAAACATATATTAATTTGTAAATTTCTGAATTATAAAATAACATAATTTTTATAATAAAAATAAGAAACAACAATTAAAATGAAAAAAACAAAAATAAATAACAAAACAAAATAATATTTTTTTTAATATTTATATTGAATACAAAATAAAAAAAATTTACAAAATACTAAATCAAACAAATATATTAAAATTAGTGTATTGTTAAATAATAAATAAAATAATTTTATTAAAATTTACTAAACAAAATAAATTTAAAAAATTAAACAAAACTTAAACAAAAATATCTTAAAAAAAGGAAAAGAAATTTAAAAAAAAGGTAAAGTCGTATGACATTTTACGACTTTACAAAAAAAATATATATATGAAAGTTGTAAAATAAAATACGACATCCTAAAAAAAACAAATACGACTTCAAAGTCGTAGAGGAGGCAAATAAAATTAAAAAAGGAGTAGTATATTTATGCACGATTTTATTTTACGACTTCAAAGTCGTAATTAAAAAAAATTACATTTAGAAGTCGTAATTTTGTATCCGATTTCAGTTAAATAAAATAAAAAAAAATAAGTCATAAAAATATTTACGACTTCCTTTTTAGAAGTCGTAAAAAAATTTTCGACTTATCTTTTTTCTGTAAATAATTTGAAAAGTACCACTAATCGGTAATTTTTAAAAAAAAATACCCCTTTTTGGTAAAATAGCCGTTTTATTTGTGTTGCTACAGATTATGGCATTTTTTATATAACGTGTAAAAGCAACAGTGGTATGCTAGATATACAAGAATTAAATATATAGGGATGAGTTTTAATGGTAAATGAACTCTGGAGACTTCTAATACCATATAACTTTTACAAATTCATATATATGTATGTATATATATATATATATATATATATATATATATGTTGTCTTTTTTTCTGAACAAGAAAAGGAATAATGATAAACTGACCCTAGATAAGATTAAAACAAGATCAAATCTCAATCATTCATCATAATGGTGTCAATAAACCATCTAAAAAGCACTCCTAAGTTACAAATTGAGCAGTAAATTTTCGTTTCTTTTTCTTTATAGCCAAGCCAAACAATCTCTACATCCACTGTTCACCGAAGTAATTGTTGGTAAAATTGGATATTCCCATAGAGTACTTCACTATCAACGTTTAATTATAACCCAATCTTAAACACATATTGCACGTATCATAATCCAAGACACCCTGTAGCAAAAGCATCAACCCCATAGTCCAAAACATCACTCTCATATTTTGTAGTCAATGTTGAGAGGGGCAGAGAAGGCAATTTACACAAACATTTTCATGAAAATACGAAACTTCTCCCGTGCTCATAAGATTAACTAGTGTAATAATCTGAGGGAATCAGGTGGCGGATTGACTTGCTAGTTATGGTCTGACTATAAATAGACAATTTAAAGTTTTTGATTTTTTTCCTTCATTTATTTTAAACGTTATTCTAGTGGATGTATCCTCAACTATTTTTTCTCGCGGTTTTTAATTTTATGTAGTCTTTGGGATTTTCCCACTCTCATTCACCAAAAAAGTTGTAAAGAAATCTTGTGGTATTAAATATATGTGTGAAAATATTTGTGAATTTTAAAATATATTAAAATATTTTTATATTCCTAATCATAAACGTACGTATTATATTATGTACATTTATATAAACATTTTTTTAAAGAAAACATTACCTCTGTAAATATATTTTTATTTTTGTTGTATTAGATGTGTATATAGATTTTTTTTGCTACATGAATATATAGATATTTATACGTTTAGTCTAACATATAAATGTATTTAATCATTTCATAGCAATTATCATATTCATTATTGATAATTATTATAATAAAAAGTATAATTATTATAATAATTACTAATCATCATCATTATCATAACTATAATTACAAAAAATCTAATCTGATTGTATATGTATCTTGCGTGACATTCTGTTTTTTTTTTTTAATTCATTTTAAATAAATTTATAACTTAGAAATCTTGAGAATGTCTCGTTTTTAAACATTCCTTTCGTAACACATTAAACATGTCAATCAAATGATTTACATCCTGCTGTTAAAGAATATCATGTGTAATTTCTTGTTTTTCCATTTCAAATGAATTATCTTTAAAAAATCAATTAATTTTATTGTTTAGGGCTATTAAGAATGTCACTGTAGACATTCCCTATTTATTTTTAATACTTGATTTTTTAACCAAACTTTTTCTTTTCAGTAGAAAAACAATTTTTTTTAAGCGAATCACTTAATTAAATTCATTGATACAAAATTTTCCAAGTTCAATTAATTTTTTAGGTAACATCCATGTAGAGCTACCTAAATGGCTATTCTTGATCTTCACTTGGCCTGGGACACAATATCATTTGTTAATCTTATCCAAATTAAGGACGCACTTTCCCTAATTAAGATGCGATTCCATAAGTACTTTAACATTCATATGAGGATATGTTTGGATACCCGTTGGATATTTCAAACATATTTTGAAAACCACAAACTCAATTTGGTTTCATGTTTAAATTTTTCGAAAAATTAATTTTATAACCTATTTTTGAAGTAAACCTGAGTTTGGATCAGAAACAATAATTTTATTGTTTTTAAAAGTACATGTACTTTTAACTTAAATATTCATAATACAAACTTGATGTAAAACTACTTTTAATTGATATTATCCAAACAGATTTCATTTTATAAACATACTTTTGAAAAAAAAAATCTAAATATAAATCATATTATAGTAAACTAATTTTTATCAAACTTAAATTTATAACACACTTTTAATTTAAACTTATGGATATAAACTTTAATCAAAATATGCACTTAGAGGTACATGACCTGCTCTCATTCGTGACGTAACATAAACACATTTTTAATACCTATTGGATGGATTAACGACTTATACTTGTTTGTGTTATCTCAACAATGGCCATTGAACATGACTAAGTTTTGATTTGGGTATATATGACATTATTGTTATTGTGCCTTTCCTTTTCTTTGAAGATATAAACTTAATAGTAATATTTATTCAATGCACTTTTCTTAATTGCTAAAATGATTGATTTAAGGGTCGGCCGAATATAATAAAATGGTCAAATATTATTTGTTTGCTTCTACAGTTATATAAAAAACATACTTTAGGATCCTAAAGAAAAGGGTCATGAATAGCCCAAACATCCGGGCTATGTTTCATTTTTTTCTTTTGTTAAAACATCCGTGTGTCTTTAATTTAAGAAAAAGACAAAAAAATACCTCTTAACTTCTGAATTTCCATTTTAATTAACAATATACAACGAAAAGTTGTGTAATGTAAACTGACACGCCTCATCATATTATTAGTTATTACATAATGAGTCAAGTTTTTTTTTTCAAAAGTATTTTGATAAAAAAAATTAATAAATAAAAAGGTTGGGGAGTGGGAAGATTAGATAATGATATGTGAAAATGAATTCCTGAAAGCTAATGGTGGGCGGTTGGTATTCATAGACCAAAAAGAGAGCACTCGGTTGAAGGTATCATTTTGGGCTGCAATAAAGCAAAAAGATATACAAAGCTATTATTCATACCCTTTTTCTGTTCTTCATACTCCCATTTTTTTTAATATTTCTAAAGTAGTCTTATTTTCTCATACCTCTATCCTCACCCTCATATCCTTCCCTTTCTTTATCTCACCCCCACTCACTGTTGAGTCTCTCCCTTTTCACCTCATTTAATTTTCTTTTCTCTATTTTCTTCTTTCAAAGCTATCTCGGTCTTTAATTTAATTTAATTTTTTCATTTTCCATAGACCTTACGGATACTAATTTTCATAAGGTAAAATATATAAAATGAAAATCAGTTTTGATAATGTATTTTTTAATACATTACAAAAGTTAGTTTTGTAATGTTAAAATTTATATTATATAAACTAATTTTCACAACATGTCTAATATTGTTGAGTCACACTTTTAAATAGTGCATTTTTAAATCTAGTTTATATCATTAAATATTTGGATCAACTGATGTGAAATTGTTCTAGATTATTAAGTGATTTTGAATTTAAGTCTTTGACATGAAATTGTGTCAAATACTTAAAAAAAGAGTTTTATTGTCCATAAGATCGTGGATGATAGTTATGATCAAGACCAAAAATAATAAAATAGTTTATGAAAATATTATTTTTGTAAAAAATATGGACAAATGATTGCAAAAGGGGGAGCAATTCAAAAGCAGCCCCCCAAAGACACAAAACACTCACAAAAGCTTTAAGTTGGATATACCACGGAAAAAAAATCCGCCAACTAAATAATTTAAATTAATATTGTTCGCAAAAAAAAATCCATTACTCCATAAATCCACATGTTAAATTAATGTCAAAATCTAAGTCCTGGAATTTTTCGAGCTTGTGAATCTTACAAAAGGGGAACATTCTCTTATTTCATTACAATGGAAGTACTATTGTAACTTTAAACAAATTAAACATTATGAAAAATGTTAGGTACAACGTTAATGTTAGGTACAAAATTATGGGTTTTATTTAATGAGTAGTATATCAACAGGATCAAATTAAATTATAAGTATTGAGTGTAAGGCAATTGAAAGAACTGAAATTAGGCAATTGAGTGTTAAGAATTCCAGTCATAAGATGTATAATTCACATCATATTCATAAAAGCTCATCCAAAAATAACATTATTTTTTAGTTTATTATGATACTAGATCATATATGTACTGGTATATTATTTAAAAATTTCAATATTTCATCGATCATGGGTATGTGACGCATATGGTTGTTTTGATTAATAACTTAACATGGAGAAAGAGACGCCCTAACCCAGAGAAAGGGACTTTATTAAAATTTGGATGCTGATGGAACGAAAGGCACTTTAATATGCCGGGTGGTTGATCTCCATAGTCATACTAATTGATTAGTACAGTTCGTTCATCAATAATCTATATCCAATGTACAGTAGCATTTTCCAGGATGGGGGTCGCTATTTGAAACCGGAAAGGTGCTTTTATAGCTGGTGTGTAGCAAGGCAATGAAATCCTTTGGATCGATCTATTGATGCACACTTTGGATGTTGTTTTTGTAGCGGATGTGATGTGTAAACGCCATTCAAAACACCTTCATTATATCAGCGTGTTTGATTATGTGTTTGAAACTTTAAATATATGTTTGACTTGTTTTTTCATCTCAAGTTCTCAACTAAGTTACCAATTGTAATTTCTGCATTTTTTATTCATTTGACGTGATTTGCAGGCATGGAGTTTGGTTAGAGATTCACCTACCGTACTGTATTCTAAATTACCGAGTTTGGAAATTAGTGCTGAATAAAATTGGACTTTCCATTAGAATAAACAATTAATATTATGTTAATATTTTCATCTACTATTAAAAATAGTTAGAAATTCAAAATGTTAAAATGAGTTATTTATTATTCATTAACTTACATTTGCATGTCACTGCTTGTTTTTAGGCGTGGATAATCCTCACAGAACGTTATCAAAAACATCACATGGCTTTCCTCCAAAAAACTGGGTACCGTTGTTAAGAAGCAGAGGGCATCATCAGGTTCACAGTATATTCTCCTGTGACAATTATTTAGTGATTTCGCTGATTTGCAATGACGATATATCAACAAATTTTCATCTTAATCACAAAAAATTCTATAGGTATTTCACTATTTCCTAACATCAGTAAAACTTTCATCTTAATTAATTATTCATATTGCCCAACATTCACGATAAATTTAATGTTTTAATTAAATGAATTAATTTTTTTAATATAATAAATTATTTAATTAGATGTTATAATAAAGACCGAAGATTCACTAAAAAAAACTACATATTGTGGCGGTTAAAAAGTCACTTTCTGGCGGCTAAAAACCGCCACAAATCAAATTTTCAACGGCCTGATTGAACCGTCAGGAATAACGTCGTTAGAAATAATTGTAGCGGTTTTCAGAAGAACACTGGTAAATTCGTCAGAAACTTTGTGGTGGCTAAAAACCCTCACAAAGTGTATTTTCTCCATTTTGTATTATTTTTCATTCTTTCACTTTCTGGCGGTTCAGAAACCGCCACAAAATTAATTTTTTTCAATATTATATATATTGAATATTTTACTTTTAAAAAATTACAATAATAATATAAATAATTGACAATTTTAATATACTTAATAAAATTTATTTTTCTTACTAGATATGAATTAATTGAAAACTTTTATAATTAGAAAATGAGTAAAAATACTTTTCTATTAACAAAATCAGGGAGACTTCAGAGTGGTTAGAAATTTGGAACAAATCAAACCAAAACTTTCTTATGAATCATAAACAATTAATATTATATATAGCATTCTAATATATACTATATGTAATTTCTCTTTCCCTCTCTAACATCTAAAATCCAATAACATATACATTGTCCCTTCATCCACCCCTGCTTGAGCGTGACCTTGTGTTAACGTTGTACGTACAGTTACAGCAACATATACTTCTTTTCTATATATTGCTTTTGTCTCCCAAGACATATTAGACTCCAAGTAGCACGTAGTAGAGTATGGTTATGGGCAATGCAATTAGCATCCCAAATATAACCCTGCACAATTTGCAAAGTCTCTTTTAAAAAATTTGTTTAATTTGATGCCTTGAATTCACATAATCATAATACATATATGGTTAGGACCATATATAAGTGTAAGAAAGAAAAAAAAAAGACACTTATGCATTACACAGTACTATATAATCAAGAACTTACTCGTTGCCTAGCTGTTACATTAAAATTTCATCTTTGCAATTTGAACCATTGGAACCAAATTGAAACTTTCATTACACAAGGAACAAAAACTCCAAAAGTGAAGCTGCTGGAATAAAAACAAAAGCTGGAATAAAAAAAGTTGCACTTTGATTTTTTTTTTCAAGCAAACAAGAGACACAGAGCTGCTGAAATTTTCAGTAGCCCAAAGGTCCAAGCAGAAGTTCCATGGTATATATATAATACTTCTTATCTTTAGACATAAAACACAATTTTCTGATGATAAATTACATGATTCAAGAATTTATTTATTTATTTATTTATTTCTGGTTTAGTGTTACAAGCTAATTTTGGATGCTAGAAATTTGTAACTTACTATCTAACTTTATGCTACACACACCACTTCTATTTATGATGATTATGGCCAAAAAGGAAGATATATGATGAGCAATAATGCCAATTAAAATTCTGACATGTATAGTATTTCTTTTCTAGTGATCACAACCAAATTATGACATGATGTTTTCTCTTCTTCGTTTGAATCTATATACATAGTAAGGATCTATGCTCCATTCCTTTAAGCTGAATATTCTCCATATTATAAGTTTCATATTCACATGAAAAGGAAATAAAGAAAAAAGGAGTGATAGACAATGAAATTGCAAAAACTAATTCTCTGCTCCTCATGTAAAGGAATAAATAAGTGTGAATCATATTTGGGAGTTTGCCATTTTCATCCTATCCATAGGGTAATTATTGGACGAGTACACCTAAAGCATGTTAACTAAGATGCAATCATCAAGAAGAAACACATGAATTATATGCCAAGTTCCGGTCCACTGAGTTTTATTGTTTAGGATGAAAACACAGCGAAATTCATGTTTTCCGTTTTTCATACCAACCAACAGGGAAACTAAAAGCTTTCTCTATTTCCCTCCACCTTCATTCCTTTCCACACGCTTAAATTACAGAAAAATGCAACACAACCACGCACAGCTACATAATTGCACATACATACCTCTTCACAACCTGATTCCATCATCACCTTGATAGACCTAGTAACAAGCTCTATAGCTGCAGAAAAATTAAGCAAAAAGCCAAAACCCAAGCATTAGCATTTTTTAGAATATATAATAATATCACAAAACAGGAAATTAACACATAAATTCTTTAAAAATTTGGTACCAATGCCTCTTCCTCTGTAGGGCTTGATGACAACAAGCATGGCGATGTAGCCTCTGAAAGTGTTACGGTGTTCCCCCATCTTACATACCACCGTGCCCACGCATTTACCCTTGTGGAACACCTAAAACAAAGTTCACATATATAGAAAAATAAGGTAAAAGCACAAATCTTAAATGAAATTTAAGTAAGGAACGGAGAAAAAAAAAGAGTGAAAAGTTGAGGAAGCACCATGAAAGAAAGCTGAGGCCAGAGATAGACGAAGTAACAGTACGTGAAGATGGGGTAAGGTTCGCTGAGTTCTTGATCAACAAGGTTCATTACCAGAAGGAGGTGATGCTCCCCATCGTAACTAATGTACTCAATCTCCCAAGCATTAAATTCCACATTCTCGTCTTTGTTGTTGCTGCTGTCCATCGAATTCCTGGCTCAAGTTATGAGCATTCAAATGGACTTAGCTGCATCAAAATACAGAGCAGAATAGTCAATTTCACGAAATTACGGTTTGCATCATGATTTGAGGGCCGAACCAATGTCAGACACTTCGTGTCTGAATGCAAAAGATTTCTCCGCGAGAAACATGATTCCCTTTCAAAATCCTAGTTTACCAAAACCAAACTCACAGAAGCAATTCAGAGAATCAAGGTGCATAAATTAAGAACAAGAGTAGGAAATTGAAGTTTGAACATAAATCCCTCACCTCTTCGATCTTCTTCCAACTCAAATCCAAAAGAAAAAAGAAAAAACAAACCTTGGAGTCGTCAGAGGTGGCAGAGGGGACGAGGCAAGTGTCACGGATGACGGCGACGTGGTTCGCGTTGCCGCGGCTCTCTTCCTCTTGCTTGATCGCTGATGACGGCGACGTGGTGGTGCTCGTTGCCGTGACGCGTGCCGTTCTTGTAGGCGGAAGAAATAGAAATAAATTAATCAAAGTCACATGAAGGATATAGAAAATATTTTTCCTAAAGTAGTTGTAGATGTTTCATTTTACCATTCTCCTGCAGCACCTAAAGTATTAGGTCAGCAAATAGTTCAGTCCGACTAGAAGTGCAACATTTTCTGGGGGTTTACCTAGACTGCCAAAAATTAACTGTCAATAAAATTATCTTTTTTTGCAGTGATTGAGAGTACCTTTTATCAATATCGGTATGTTAATTAGACTTAAAGTTGGGTTTCAATATCAGAATATACCCCTTCAAAAAAAAAAATCTCAGAATATATAAGTTAGTTCATTATTTTTAAAAGCGTTAACAAGTTTTGTTTGCATATATAAAAAAAAGTGTTGTTTTATCAACTAAATTGCATAAAAATATATATCGAAGGAGAATCATTATATTCATCAACTAAAATGTTTTTTTCACTTAAAGAAATATTGCTGCTTTTATCATGATTGGGATGTTAGAGTTTTAATTTAGGCATATATAAGTTTAGTTCATTATTTTTGAAGGGTTAAAAGTGTTGTTTGCATGTATATAAAAGTGTTGTGTGCTTATTAAAAATAATATAATATTCAATATACTGCCGAAATGCAAAGATTTACTTTCTTTATTTTTAAATTTTTGAAAAGTGCTTCCGATCGAACGCTAGTTGATATTTATCTTCTTCTTTTTTAAGTATTTTTATTTTATAAAAAAATGTTTTTACAGTTTCCCTCTTAAATTTATCACATTAGCATCGATTTATTTACTTTAGATATGATCTCAAACACATTTAGGGAGAATTAAAGGAAACCAACCTCTAGTTATCACATCAAATCACCAACTACAGATATATGGATAAACACTCAAGGTATATATGTTTGATTTATACTTTCTAGTTTTTAGTTTTAAAATTGTTTTGAAAACAATTTTATACTACCAACAACTAGTTTATTTCTTCTATAAATCTATTAAAT
>PYAF01002171.1:1413608-1441817 GCA_007407185.1 Glycine tomentella | reverse complement strand
AATTAAAAAATTTGTTTATCAAAATATATATTACTAATAAGGTCAAATAAATTTTTCAATCAATAAATTAAAAAAGTAAAATTTAACTAAAATGACTTACCAAACATAATGTATGGCTTCTATAATTATTTTTAATTTTAATAAGTTTATTATTTAAAAATCTACTTTAATTTGAGCAACTTATAACAACACCAAACACTATAACTGTTTTTTAAAATAAGAAGTGTACTATATATTTGTAATTAAATAAAAATAACTTTTACACAAATTTTCTAAAAATTAGTTATTTTTGCACAATTTTTAATTATAGTTTTTAGAAACTTAAACAAATATTCTAATTTACCGACATTATATGTTGGTCGGAGTACAACTATATTCAAATCACTTCAGCAAGGTTTCATGTTTTAGTCTTCTCAATGGAATAACTGTGGTAAAAAAAAAAAGAAATTTTGCTAAAATAATTAGTCAATTTTTTTTTATAGAAAATAGTAAATAATTAGTCTTCTCAATGAATATATTACACGTATAACATAATAAAAAAAAGCATATTCTAAGTTATTGACCTAATTAAATACTAAAGTCATTTGAGTGAAACTAGGTAAGTAATATCCATTTGGGTTCATATTTTGAACTACTGACGCCAAACTTTTTTTCCAATTTAGTTACAACGTGTGTATAAGGGATTTATTAAGAGCTAGTATTAAATGGGCATATTTTATATATAAAAAAAAATAAAAATGAAGAAGACAGCTATGGCAGACATAACCAAACATTCATATGGGTATTGTAGGGACCGTCTAGGGTGGAAAAGAGTTTAAATCATGTAGTGAGCCCATAATTAGGTATCGATATGGACGGATGACCGTAAAATATATGTCTATGCTCTGTCTGGCATAGATAGGACTGCATGCACCTATATATGCTTTGCCTTCTCATTCTCAACTTTCCGCTGTTAATTTGGTGAATATTCTTCAATCGATCACTTTGGTGGCGTCTCGATCATGCTGGACCAAAATAAAATATAAATAAAATTGAGAATTAGATTTTTTTTAAAAAATAAAAATATCCAATATCTCTTTTTTAAAATGGAATCAATAAAATGTGACGTATTCAGAAAAAAAAACTAAAATTGTATTTCCACTTTTTTTTTGGGGTGAAGTTTCAACCTTTTATTTATTAGAAATTTATTGATTTCTAAATTTTTTGCAAGATATATTATTGCAACAAAATAGTTCTGCGGTTGAGAAGTCTATAGCAACGGCTTAACTTATTTGGTTGTTGGCCAACCGTAAATATTGTGATTTCCAAAATTAGGATAAGACCTTCCCCCATATCTTATTTCTTTAGATTGAGGCAATGAGCAGTTTTTAAAATTATATTAACCACAAGAAATATATTTGTGTATAAAGAAATAAAAGAATAAATTTATCCCTTTATGAATGATCAGCTTCACAGAATTGTATATCAAGATATCTCACTCAGATGTTTGACGGAAGTGTACGCTTATAATTAAATTATTTGGGTTTAACTCCTACGCATAAAAACACTTCATAGAGTTATATGAAGATACATCAATATACTATTCAATAGTTCAATTATTATTTTATTCATCCATGCATAATCAGATCCCATGGCTTTGAAGCCGCCCAAAGATCAGCATATACAACAAATTTAACCTGAAGGATATACCAAATTAAAGAGAAAAAAGGAAAATATGTTTTAAATTTCTTTAAATTAAAAAAAACTAAAATACTAAAATCGAACTTCTATTTTTTTAAAATAAAATATATTTTAAAAAAACTTGGGATAGATCGATTGAACTGAATTGCTGTAAAGTCTGTGGTCAAAATATATCAAACCTACCAAAATTTCAAGAAAAAAGAAACTCTATTAGCTCAAGATGATCACGTGCGATAATGAATGCGGCTTGATTTTCCTTCTATACATATTGTTAAATGATGCAAATGCTGGATGGATTATACAAGGAAGTTTGCTATGTTATACCGAATTAACAAGGAATGGAATCTTATGTGTCGGTAACTTCATGGAACTTGCATTGTTTTGTAATTTTGATGTTGGGATATGTATGAACACACATTTATATGGATAAAAACTCAATTCAATTATGAGTTACTAAGATTGAGATCATATTCATATTTATAAAAAATGCGAGATAACATAATTTTTATCCACATTATTATAAATATGAATAACATAAAAGTTTGATATAATAACTTAAATTTAAATTATTAAGATTGAATTTTTTATATTAAATATTTATATTTTCTTAAAATTTTGTTTACTTATCTAATTCCTTTTATTTAAATGTTTTATATTTTTATATATTTTTTTCATCTCAACCAAACAATTTTAATGGCTTTCATCTCCTTTCATTAATTTCCCACATTTTTTACCAAACACGTGGAGACAAAGTCTTGAAAAAAAGGTTAAGTGGTAGAAATTTTATTCTCGGGATAAATATATAGGACCTACATCGTGAAGATGTCTCTTTCAATTAATATTTGATATGTAGAAGGCAAATTTGTTGGATAATCATATCCCCTTCTCTGCCGCTGTATGGATTTTAATTATAATATATAGCAGCAAATGGCCAAGTTGGACTCACTGCAGGGCTGCAACATCCAATTAGTGCAGCTAAAAATAGCAAAGCTACAAGCATAACTTATGTCATGCAGCTGTCACTATATGTGACAATCAAAATCAAACCAAATATGCCTTAGGTACTTCTTTAAATCTTAACCGTATTCAAATATCTATCTTTCTTCGCAGACAGAAGAAGGCATTCAAAGAGAAAAAAAAGATGATTCATGATTGATTGGAAAGAACTCAAGAAAAAAACAAAAACTTCGCCCCTTATCTAACCACAGGCTATTAATATAATTTAGTGATATTTTTTGCTGAATGATTATAATTTAGTGATCCTAGCAAGAAGCATTTTTTTGTCATTAAATTTGACACTAGCTTATCAATGTTTAGTAGTAAAAAAAAGAAATGAAAGAAAAAAATAAGATATAATCATTTAGTTAGTGATATGCTGATAAAATATTCGGTTCACAAATTGAGGGTGAATAAATATATAGTCAAGAGTGATTTCTGTCAAGCTTAGCACAACAAATTAAATGGAGATTTTAGTACGATAATGAGTCTTCAACGGTTGTCACCAATAAGAATTTTAATGCTCAAGTAGTGAGATAAGAAATATATACTAAAAAAAATAAGGGTTACATTCATATCTAACTCTCGAATTTACCTTATAAAGTAGTTTAGTGGGAAACAAAATTAGGTCGTCAGCTGCACTTGGCCTACCTGACAAGGTGGGTTTCTTTATAAAGTTGTCTTAATTGTGAATACTCTTAGTTTGTCTCAATTTGTATCCTCACTTGTCTTTATTGTGTTTATAAAACGTGACCAATCATCACCTTATAAACTAATTTTATGGGATATTGAGTTAGAATCTCATTCCAAATTTCAATAATCACTTATATGACGCGGACTAAAGTAAAATAAAAATGCATTTTGGAGGCATATACTTCGTTACCTCTCAACTTTTGTTTTTGCACGACTAAAGAAATTATATATTAAAAGAGGGTTAATATACACAAGGAGTGGTTACCCACCCTCTCGATAGTGCTCAACAAATTAAAAGCTAATAATCACATGCAAAACGACAGAAAATAAGGAGACTAATCACTTTCCCCATGCCTACCCAGTGAATTAAATACAGCCAAAAATTAACGAAGTTGTTTCAGACATGATCGAGGGTCCAGTTGCCAAACATAGAACAAGGTATCAAATCCTTTGATATTGGCATTGCTCCACGTCCATGCACAGTAACGAGCCTCATCCAATAAGTTTGTTACATCACAAGGAGTAACATTGAACCTGATGTTGTTTCAAAGTAGCCAAATTTTCCAGATTACTGCAGCCCATACCGTCCACCAAGACAACTTCGTTTTCTTCCCACTCACCGGACCCTTGTGTTGCCGGAAATGGTCCTTAAAGCTAGCAGGTAGCACCCTCATATCACCCACCAAATATAACAGTGTCCACAATGAATGGGAGACTTTACATTCAAAAAACAAATGTTGAGCTGTTTCCTCCTCTGTTTTATACAAAATACAGCTTGTGCAAGTTCCACTAGGAATAATATTCCTCATCTTCAAATTATCCATGGTTTGAATTCTATTACGAGATATTCTCCATAGAAACCCTTTGTTCCCATTTAATTCCAAACCCATCTATCTTTGGTGTCTTTTTTTGGTCAAAAACTCTCAATGGTATTCCTATTCCACAATTGTTGGACAATTGGATTTTCCCATTGAAACCATGGCCTTGTCCATGCCAACTCCCAATGCCAACACATCATGCCAATACCCAACTTCCAAAACACTAATATCTTTTTGCTCGGAATTAAGATACACCCTATTAAATTTAGAGCGTAGACTTTCCTCCCCTAGCCACTTAGAATGCCAAAAGCTTACCTCACTCCCTAAGCCCACTTCCCTCCCAATGTTATGTTGGAACCACCCTAATCCGTTATCATATACCTCACAACATCTTAAGAGATCACCCCACCATTGCGACCCTTTTTTCCCATACCCTCCTCTCATAACACTCTCCAAGCATGTGATACTGTATTTTTCTATCAACACATCTTTCCAAAGGCCTTCCTCACCATCCACGAGTCTCCATAACCACTTGCCCACAAGAGCCTTATTGAAAAGCTCTAAAATTTGTATACCCAACCCCCCTTTTCAATAGGTGAATACACAATATCACACCTCACTTCAAGACATTTTTTTTCTCCTCGCACTTAGCTCCCACAAGAAATCTTTTTGTATATTATTTAAAATAATAATCATTTTTTTGGGAACAATAAAAAAGAATAAGAAATATAAAAAAAGTGAAGAGAGTACCGACTTCAACAAGCATATCCTCCATCTAAAGGATAAGTGTCTTTTCCTCCATAATGATAACTTCTTCTTCGTCTTTTCAATTACCGATTATCAAATACTGATGTTTTGTGCATACACCCCATGGATAGGTAGACCCAAATAAACAAACAAAATGCCCGAGATTTTACAATGTAAAACCGAAGCAAATCTATTCAACTTTCTTTCTTCCACATGTAGCCCCATCAAGTTACTTTTGGCAAAGTTAACCTGAGTCGATCGGATGCTAATTCAAAGCACCTCAGAATTATTTTAAGGGTGATACAATCCTTCATGTCACCCCTAAGAAAGAAGATTTAACTTTGAGTCAGGATGCTAATTCAACTTTGAGTCTCTGTTTTTATTTTTATTTTTCCTTTCTTTGATCTCAATTAACACATTAATGTTGGAAAAGCAACGAACAATTGCATTGTTATCGGTGTACTCCGTTTCCACATAATACGTTCCAAAATCCACCAAAAACAAATATACTAGTACGAAACAAATTATTCTTTTTCTGTTTTTTTCTCCGTTTACACATAACGCGATTATTAAATATATATTAAAATTAAGATCGAATCGTAATTGCAGATCAAGCCTGTTAAAATATAAAACTTTGAAGGAATTTATACCAAAATTAAACTAGACATTAATTAAAAACGTTTCTTTCGGCACTAGCAATCTGGTCAAATCAAAATCAATGGTGTGTTTGGGAATGGACTGTTCCATAGACGACATAATTTTTTTTTCACAAAAACCTTCTCAAAAGATATAATATAATTAATTATTGTTTTTCCACTGTAAGTTGAATAATTAGCAGCATTATTTGACATTTTGACAAAAAAGATTGCCAAAATATATAGAAAAATTAATTATTGTATATTAGGATAAGCTGTGCCAAAATGACATGCTGTAATAGACGAAGACATTATTTCACATGACTCCTTTAACACACAACTTGGACTGGCGTCATTCCTTAAAATAAATATATATAAAATGCATTGATTGATACATGCATGTTGGATTCTGATCAAAGATTCCAGATACAAATAGGATGAATACTTTTGTCATAGTGTTTTAATGTGACATGCCAAACATCAAGTAATTATTTATACATAACCATGCTTATATTATAGTAACGGTTTTTCTTGCCTGTGTAATGTTACACACCATAAGTATAACTAATTACTTAATATTAACTAATTAGATAAATACTTATATTTAATGATTTTTCCAAATTAATTATTATCATTTCCTTATTTAGATTAACTTTTAATCATCAAAAAAATATATATTATCTCTCATTACTTAAATATATTTATTTTCTGTAATATTTTTCCCTAAAATAATAATTTCTCACTTTCTGAAAAAAAATTAAAATAATTTTCAATACCATAATTATATTCGTATGTCAAGGGAACTATTGATGGACCATGTGGAATAAAAAAACATATGTCAGGCGTTCGATGGTGTTATATTTTTTTTAGGAAAAATATTATAGGAAACGAAGAACTCATGAATAAATTATGACATTTAAATATTATTTTAATTTTTTCCTTGTTAAATTGGTAAAATGTGGATTTTATCATTGTTGAAATTATAATATATTATTTTTTGTCTAGATTAAGGTTCATTATATCCGATTTATGATTATGATTTTTATATCAATTATACATATAACTGATATAAGAATATTTTAAATGTAGGTTAAGATATAATTTAGTCTAATTATAATATAAGATCTGGTTTGATTTAATTTAATACAAAACTAAAAAATTATGAAAAAAATTAGAGACAAATCCAAATTTTGCTAATTTTACAAGGACAAAAAATATAATTTAACCTAATTTGATTTTTAGTTTTTTAAATTAATTTATCGGGTTAAAAAAAATTTAATTTGATTTTGGACTCTCATAATTATCGTAGCAACAACAATAACAACTAACCATTGTTTTTATCACTCCCACCATCCTCATTATTTTTTATCATCAACCTCTCACCATCATCGTCACTTATCACCAATGTAATTTTTTTTAACAAAAATTTAAAGTCTCATTTTGATCCCTTGTTTCCATATAACGTATTTTCATAAATAAGAATTAATAGGACATGATTTATTTCCAATCGACTAAATACAAATATTATTATATTTATAAGGACAATTCAAACATATTTAAATAATTATAAACAAATATTTAACTCAAAACTTTAATAGTGATTTTGGTACAAGCAAAATAATATGCACCGGAAATCAAAATTAGCATAGTTATGTCCGAGGATTTTAAAGACTAGACTGTTACTTATTCAGTAAGTTTTTAAACTGTTTAATTGTTTTAAATATGATATATAATAAAATCCAAAAAAAATGTGATTAGAATGGAAATTGTTTAAAATAAAGAAATAAATGAAGAAGAGAATAATTTAACAAATTGAAAAGTATCGCTATCATTTTAAATGGCATAAAACAAGAAAACAGCGCATGCCCCTTGCTACTTGACCTATCCTTCTGAATCACATGGGTCTCTGCTCTATAGATGCAACAACTGAATTAACTCATCACCATAACTACTAGCAGTAGGTATCATATGATGGGTGTAGCTCACACGTACGGGGAAACACGTGCGTTACAAATCACCAACGGATATTATTTGCTTGGGGTAAAAAACCTGTTACCTGGATGTCTTACCACCAAATTGTTTTTCAAGGACTAATGTTCTGTAACGTGTGGTTTAATCTTCATTGTATTACAATTAGGAAATCTATTTATAATACACTACTACAAATTTACATTAATATTTTATTAGTATTATTTTTTCGATCCACATATATATATATATATATATATATATATATATCATTTATGAGATCGATACAATGTAGAATTCACTTAAAAAAGAGACAATGTAGAATTATTACGTGCAAGACGAAAGTTCTCCCATCAAAATCACCAATATTTTCTTGTTGCATATTCTTTTATTTGTTTTATATTTTCTTTGTCTTTTCTTTTCCTCACATTTATTAATTTCTTTATTTGTTTCTTCTGTATCTAATTCATCTCAAAGTATGCACCTGAAAAAATATTTCAATAAAGATTAGTCATAGATAAATTCAGTTAATATTTACCACCTGTGATTATACAAAATATATCCAAATAGAAAATTTCCTTTTCCAGTGCAGAAATTCCAATAGAAAGGCAGACATGTAATAGCATAGTTAGAACTCTTTCGGCCAATTTTTATTAGAATTTAGTTTGTTTCTTCGTTCTGTATTTTTCATCACTTTTTTCATCCAACACAGCAAACAACAACAACAAAAAAAACTTTGCTGTCTTTGATCATTCTTTTCATGTGATTTTATAAGGAATTGAATTTTCTGCAGTTATATTTTTAACTGATGTCCAGTTTAAATAAAAAATCAGTAAGTTTTAAAATAATTTTATACTTTTCAAAATAGACAAAACAAGCAGTCAAAAAAAGAAAAGACAAAACAAAGTAATTAATGATAAGAATTTTTGGGTGTTATTTACAGAGGATTGGATCCACCATTTTATAGTCTCCCCCCCCCCCCCGGGCTTTCAAAACACTTTTTTTTTCTTCCTTACATTCTTCGAAAACTTCATATTAGACTTTTATTTAAGTTAAATATTTTTACAGTCAAAACTTATGGAACTAATTGTTCGAAGCATATAATTCATCCAAATAAGTTTTGTCGTTTTCACTAACAAAGTTTTTTCATAGAAACATTAATTTTTAAAACACAATTTTTTCCTTACTTTCTTTGAGAACATATTAGACTTTCTTTTAAGTAAAATATCTTCATAATTTTAAAAGTCATTAGACTAATTATTCAAAACATAAAGTTCATTAAATGATTTTTATCTTCACTAATAAAGTTTTTCCACAGACACATAATCAACTCATGTCAGTATATTTCAGACATCCAACTATTACGAGTATGTTAAATCTTAAGTGAATTTGTTTAAATTTACTTTTAAAAATGTTTTTTAATAAAATAAACAATTTTCTTTTTTCTGATGTGTTTATTTAAATTATTTTTATTTAAAGTAATTTTTTTTTTACTTTTTAAGAAGCAGATGCTTTATACTTTAAAAAAACAATTTCATAAAAAATACTTATTTTAAAATTAAATTTAAACAAATTTTCCCCTTATTTGGTATCATGTTAGTAGTAGTATGATATCATCATTGTGGAGATACCATTACGAAAGATGATAAACAAAGCCGTCGAGCAGTAATATATTCATTACAGATTCTGCACATGATGCATTTATGATTATCTACCTGCGATATCGTTATTAATTTAGCTGCGGCATTTATGATTGCACATAATTGTATTATATAGGTAGCTCCATTTGAATTTAGCTAAAGTTTGGGGTGTATGAGTTGAATAAATCAAATTAATTTTGATAATAAATTTTACGTACATTCAAACATTTTCTTTTGTGAATTTTACATTCAAACATATATTAATTACAGTAACAAAACTAATTATGAATACTAAGGGAAAAAGTGACACTTTTTGATTCACTGCCTCCTCATATTTTTACCAAAATAAAAGAAGAAAAATAATGAAAGTAATATAATAGTGGATGCTTTGTGAAGATAGCTAGAATTATAGTAACTTATAGATGTAATTATATGAATAAAATAGGTATAAAATGTGTACACTAAAACATCCTATTATCTTTATATATAGTCCTAGATAAGTATAAATTGTGTATTTTTATCTCTAAAATTAGCATAATAATTAATTATATTTGCTGGAATTGTCTTAATTTACTCTATCAGATCATTCAGATGGTAAATTCTAACTCCAAATTAAAGCTTCATTCTCATTGTTTCTTTATTATTAAGAGAACTGTAGAAGGGTGAGTTTGAATAATTAGAACAAACAAAAACACTAACAAATTATGTGTTGTTGATTCTTCCCCTTGTGTCCGGTATATGAAAGCACGGGGCTGAAGATCTGGTGCAATATGATCATACTAACGACAACTTTTTCATGACAAAAATACTGTCGTTTTGGTGACCTAAAAAAAATACACACTTGCATAGATACATGGCCCATATTTTAGGGGCGCAGCTAGGCTCGTAGGGTGGTAGTGGTGGCAAATAGCACGACGGCACTATCTAGCAGGGGTAGGCATGGAGCTAGTAGCGGTGGAGCCAACAAGCCATTATACACCATGCCATGCATAGCCTTTTTCTGAAGCAAATAAAGTCAAAAATTAAAAGCAACAGATTAATATCTCAACTAAAGACGGAATAATAAACTGTTAGAGGAAAGGTCTGTGACACTACGTACATGCACATGCACATGCACATGCAATAAGCTCATGAGCCTCGTGCTCAATCACAGGCCAACCTCAGATGGATTCGACTGCATGATAGCGGTGCATTTAGGATGGATCCAAAAACATATCAAATAGTTTTTTTTTTAATACTGAAATTGGTTTGTCCGGAATGAATGAAACCGTGAACCTGAATTGATGTTATGGTGGGTTTTGTTCTGTTGTTACTCCTTGAAACTGGATTGCACAAGCAATCATGGGTACCCACAAAGGTACTTTGATGCTCAATCAACTTGGTAAACTGTATTATATAAGTAGTTAGAGTTGTCAAATGGACGGGTCCTAATCTATGTAATCCTAGGTCATGTGAGTTAGGGTCAAAATGACTCACATTCACAAGGCCAAAAAAACTCACAAAGTCTTATGGACTAAGATTGACCTATGGGAAAAAATTAGAATTGTTTTTTCTCAATTTAAATATATATTTCTTATTTTTTTTATAAATGAGACACGAAAGAGATTAAATGTAATTGCATATTAAAGAGTAAAGACTTAAATAATTATCTAAGTGTTCTAAAACAAAATACAACTTTAAAACTTTAAAATTGTGTGTAATTACATAGCAATAAACAATAATTGTTTTTCAATTGCCAATAATGTTTATTGAAAGCCATATTCTACCTCTGATATAAGAAAACAAATATTAGATCATATAAAAATTCATGTCACACTAACATCACAGCCAATACAAACATAAATTCAATTGTTAATTAATATATAGGTGTATCTTTCTTGATGATATATATAGGTGTCTTAGTAGAAATTTATGGCACGAAACCCAAGGTTCCTCGTAGAAAATTATATTGCAAATACATCAGACCAATAATATTTATGTTTGCAAATACATATCATAAAGAAAGATACAAATACATCATACCAATTAATATTTATGTTTGCAAATAAAGCATGACAACTAAAGGCAAATACATCATGATCGACAAGTGAAGGGATATTATTTAGATACAACGTCATTAGATTTTTAGTTAGAGGTAAATCAACGTTAAAGTTTTAGTTAAAGGTGACATAACGGGCTAGTTGATCAGTGCAGACTAGTCAAATGTAGGTTGTAAACTATAATGGATTGGAAAAAAAATTAAATTTAATTCAAGACTCTAAAATAAAGTTCATGTCCCAAAAATGATATTTCTTTAAGAATTTTTAACAAGTTTTTGCCCCATGTTAGACAATGATCAGATTGAGATCAAAAGATCCGTATTTCATTTGAGCTCAAAATTTAAAGTCTATCATTAATCAGGATCATATTGACTTTAGTTCAAATCATTTTATCACCTCTAGTTGTAGTATCACAATCGCATTTAAGGAGAAAAAAATCATACCTAAACTCATATTTGTATGAATAGTATTTTTAGTATAAGAGTATTACTAATACATTTTTTGATACACTTCTTTTATCGCATATTCTATTATAGGTTAAAGCTTATTGACAACGACAAAATCATTAATTGTGATACAGGATTTACAAAAATTTATAATTTTTAAATAAATTTTAGCAAAAATAAATAGTATTTTTTTTAAGATGTGTTGCTAGCACTTTTGATTTTAGTATCCAAGCTCAACCCTTATATCGTACTTAAATCCATTATTGGCATTTTTGTCTTACATGTCTTGATTTTCACAAACTATTAGAATAGTAATATTATTTTAAAACATACTTAAATCAATTAAAAATATAAAAATATTTCAAATGTTTATGACAAAATAAAATAAATTGAGTATAATTAGACTATACTAATAATATAAAATATTTTTACATTATTAACCAATTATAATTATCATATATTTAAAATTCGTTAAATTTTGTAACAATTAATTTATTGAATAATTATATAAAATCCTTACTCGGTCAATATATTAAAATTTAACAATAATAAATATGTAATTTTATAATTTATCTTTATTATATACGTTTGAATCTACGGGGAGTTGTTATTATATTAGTACTTGCAATTTTTTTGGATAAGTACTTAAATTTAAATTCAAACCTTTTCAATGGATAATAACAGTCTTATTTAAAATCAGTTTCAGACTCAATTAACATTAATTTTAGTTCCCGTAATGTACATATCTTTTGGTTTTAGTGCTTAGAAAAAAATCGATTTTAATCCCTACTAATTTAATTTATTCAATTATAGTCTATATAGTGATGATGTAATTGACAAATATTAAAAAATAAGCATGATATTTCCTAACTAATAAAGACTCAAATGAAAATCTTCTAAAATAAGATGAGTCTGTATTAAAAATTTAAAATTTTACAAGAACTGAACCAATGATACCAACACTAAAAGAAATATTAATAAGAACTAAAATGGGACAAAAAAATTAGATTAAAATAAAATATAATATGATGACTAAAGAAATTTTAAACCTTTTATGTTATTTATTGCTGGGTCTGAATTCATTTGCCATCCGTGGTGGTGGCAACCAAAGTACAGTCAATCTCTTTGCCCCTACACGCTTTTGATCAATTTTTTTATTTGCATCAGGAGAAAGACAAAAAGGCCGAAAAGGCATAGCAGCAAATTTTTTATTGATAGCCCATACGATGATAAAAAAATTTAGCCCATAGAAAGAGAGAGAAGGAAGGCCAAAGATTGTTATTCTTAGAAGAGGCCCAAAGCAAGCTGAGGCATGCATCCAGTCCCTCATTCACAGGGGTTGCTATTCTCACCCCTTTACTTTTTCAATATCAAGCACAATGACACTCTTGCCCTCTTCTATTTTCCTACACCCCCTTCCCCCCACTCCTTACCCCCTCCCTGCACTGCACGCACTTTCCCCTCTCTAACTCTTGATATATATAATTATTTTCTTTTCTTTTATTTTTAATTATTTAATTTAATTATGATATAATTTATCCTTTTAATAATAATTGAATTAATTATGATATAAATTAGTATCATAATCAATTTTATTACTATTAATAAAGTAAATTTGCATAATAATTAATTTTATTATTTTTGTAAATGGTAAATTTTATGATAATTAATTCAATTTTAATTAAAAGATAATTTATGTGATGTTGATTACTATAAAAATATTAATTGAATCTTAATTCATTTAATTTTAATTTATCACCATTAATTTGATTAGGTTAAAATGCTAACTTATATCAACACTTAATAATATATATTTTCAGTTTAATGACTATTCGCTGATAGTGTAAAATAATATTAGACTGATGAATCGTTGTTTGAACTACTTAAATAATTATTTTATACTATAAATATATAATCTTTTTTTTTCTATTTTTTCATAAAAAATTAACATTATGAAAATGTATTTATGTTGATTTGGGTTGCATACTTTATACAACGGAAAAATATTTTCATTTTGTATTTTTTTCAAGTAGTGGGATTCTCCACGCCATCTATAAGGCAATATTGTAACTTGCACGCATATTATACTCCCCTTGCGAAGGTCTTTTTACTTTTCAATCAAATGAAATAATAAAATCTTAAACCATTCTTTAGATTAATGTATTTGCTGAAGCACACACGCACAAATTAAAGGCCTTCATATAGTACTATGAATGGGTCAAGTCTCAGAATTAAAAAAGACCGAAAGAGCATAAGACAAAGAAGAATAAAAATTGTAGGAGAAAATAAAAATTAAAAAGGAATTGGAATGTGGGTGGTCAAAACTCGTGGCCCAATGAGATGACGTGTACGAGTTCAGTTGAGCAACAAATAGTACCTGATCAGCTTCACAGGTTCGTACTCGGACAAGACATAGCAATTAGCAAGGGATAGTTTTGTTTGAGGCGAATATTTTGTGAATTTGTGATTACCAATCACATTCACGTTACGTTTTATTCAATTCTGGGATTTTAAAACCCATTAAATAAATCAGTAAATGAACTGCAATTTTTTTTTCTTTCTTAAAAGTCAAAATAACAATTAGCTCAGAGATTGACAACACTTATCGTTTGTGTAACATAAAAACTACTACGCTTTAATCTTTTTTTTGTTGAATCTGTCTTTCCTCGGACCTTGTTCTTCTTCAAAAATGTCAGACAAGAACATGGTTCCCTCAAGATTTATATTTTGTGTAATTGTCATTGCTGTGTTCCTTTTGGTGCTATCTTCCTTTTTCCTCATCCACTTGAGCAATCACTCATTCATTCCTAGATCAGTTTTGGAGCTTGTTCTTGTCAACAACACATCCCTTGATTTCAAACCCAATTTCAAGAGGGAACAAGTTCAACCACAAAACTGTCAATTTTCCAATTCTAGCCACAAACCAAGTTCCCCAAGACAACAGAAGAAGATAGCATGCGATCCAACCAATGCTCTCTTAAGGGTGTTCATGTATGACTTGCCTCCAGAGTTTCACTTTGGGCTATTGGATTGGAAAGGAAATGTGAACCAAACATGGCCTAATGTGAATAACCCTAAACACATTCCACCTTATCCAGGTGGCCTTAATTTGCAGCATAGTGTGGAATACTGGCTCACCCTTGATCTTCTGTCATCAAACATGGCGAAAAAATTTTGGCCTTGCACCGCAATTAGAGTGCAGAATTCAAGCCAAGCAGATGTGGTTTTTGTGCCATTTTTCTCATCTTTGAGTTACAACCGGCATTCCAAAATCCATGGGAAGGAAAAAGTTAGTGTTAACAGAATGTTGCAACAGAGATTGGTACAGTTCCTAATGGAGAGGGAAGAATGGAAACGTTCTGGAGGGAGGGATCATGTGATAGTGGCACACCATCCTAACAGCATTCTGCATGCAAGAAGAAAGTTGGGCTCTGCCATGCTTGTGCTTGCAGATTTTGGAAGATACCCTTCTCAATTAGCAAACATTAAGAAGGATATAATTGCTCCATATAGACATCTAGTAAGTACTGTACCAAGAGCTGAGTCAGCTTCATATGAGGAACGTTCTACACTTCTATATTTCCAGGGGGCAATATATAGGAAAGATGTGAGTTTCTCATACTCTAATATTTCTTTTTATGCATGCTTAATTGAGTTGTATAGTTTTCCCTCCTGTTTTGGTAATTTATGCTTAGTTGATAGTTGATTATAGTCATTTGAAATTGTAAAACATATTGCATGATGCAAAGGTGACTTTAGAGCTGAGTTGATTCTAAATTCAGAATCTTTTCCATAAAAATTATATTGATCAGGAGTAAAAAGGGGGGAATTTTGATCTCCTCAGTCTTTAGTAATAAGCACCGTTTTTTTACTGTATTTTATCTACTTTTCAATGAGTATGCACTTTTGTCCATTAATTAAAATTCATAGAAAAACAATTAAGAAATGAATAGCAGGGTTACTGAGTTGAATCATGGGATCCTACAATATCAAAACTCATCCTGCAGTGGTAGCTTTGCTTAGAATCATCGTAGCGAGTATGATGTGATTTTTATTACCTTTCATCATATTATCAATGTTATTGTAACTAATTCTAAATCTATTAGATGAATGTTTATTTGTTGTAATTCATTAAATTATCATGGTGAAATCTTTAGGGAGGAGCTATTCGCCAAAAGCTATATTACCTCCTGAAAGATGAGAAAGATGTGCATTTTGCATTTGGAAGCATCAGAAAAAATGGGATTAATCAAGCAAGCCAAGGCATGGCCTTATCCAAATTTTGCCTTAACGTTGCTGGAGATACCCCATCCTCGAATCGCCTCTTTGATGCTGTTGTGAGCCACTGTGTTCCTGTGATCATTAGTGACGAAATTGAGCTACCATTTGAAGATGTTTTGGACTACTCAGAATTCGGCTTGTTTGTCCATGCCTTGGATGCTGTAAGGAAAGGCTACCTGCTCAATCTCCTTCGTTCAATCAAGCCAGAGAAATGGACTAGGATGTGGGAAAGGTTAAAGGATATTACACAGCACTTTGAATATCAATATCCAAGCCAACCTGGGGATGCAGTGAATATGATTTGGGAGGAAGTTGCACATAAGATGTCTTCATTACAATTCAATTTGCACAGGAAAAACAGATACCAGAGACCTTAGCTTCTTGTTATGATCCACTGAAATACTAAGGTGGAGCCAGATAATGACTCTGGTCATATTCAACTTATCAATGGGAGAGTCGTGGGCCTGGTTTTACTTATTTGCTACTAGCAAGCTCCATCCTCTCCCTTGTTACAATTTTTCAACGAATCATTTTTTATCTTTTTGATGAAAAGATGGTAGTTGTTTTCTTTTAAATCACATGGGATAATTGAAAAGAGTAAAATACCATATTGATTTTTCCTTCTCTTCTTGGCAATGACATATTAATTATATGGATATTACTACCGTATCCCCCTATATGGTGCCAATGCATTTTCTTCCATTAGATATTGTATGGAGATTCAGGAAACAATAATCTAACTGCCAACAAGGAGGTAAGTCTCCTAATTTCTTTCACAAACTAGGTACTCTCTTTTTTTCATATGTGGAACCACCATATGCATTACCCCTGGCTTTTGTGGTGTTTATGGATCATTGATGTGCAAACAAGTTAAATGGCAAAGGAGCTATGGACTGAAAGTGTAGAGTAGATTTGATTTGATTTTCAAATGGGAACTACATATTAATTTTATTAGATTGCATGGAATAAGCATAGCTGCATAGGTGTGCAATAGAATTAAACATAAGGAGTCGCAACTGATTATGCAGGAAATTCAGCCTCCAAATTAAGATAATTTCTCATGTTTTCTTTCTGATAATAATCAACATAACAATTAAATTTTATTATGTACTTAATCTGATGTTACATATTTAATTTGTGTGCTACGTGTTAATGTTTTGATTGATTGTTCGCATAATGATGTCTCCTAAATTAGTGGGAGAAACAAGCAGAAACATCAATAGAGGAAGAGAAAAAAAAACATATATATATTCTTCCTCTTCATAAGGGGAAAAATTAACATGCACTATATTCAGTATTTGAGAACTAACAAGATCATAAACTATCCAGCTATTGGTCAATTCCTACGATTTCTCTACTCTATTAGAAACAATGCTGGCTCAAAGATTTGTTTAGCACTTCAGCTGCAATTTTTTCAGCTGACAGGTAGACTCAAGGTAGAATAGAACTGAAAACAAATATAAAATAAAACGTCGAAAACCAACCAACCTCCTTTAGAAGTGGTTAAGGATGCAAAGAACAATTGTTTTTGTCTTTGCATTGTGAATTCTCTAGTCATTTCTCAGCATAGCAAAGGACATAGGCGAAGCAGCAGGTCAACTTCTGTTGTGAATTGGGTCTGGTCCTTTTCTAACTGTCCTTTTGTTTGACTGATTAGGATCAAAGGTCATTGAAGGTGAAGGTGCCAACTCCACCTTTGATTGCAAATCCTCCACTGCTTCAGCCTTCAGGACACGAAAACTTCTAACAAATGGCAATAGTCCCTCATCCCATCTCAGAGCAAGATCTTTGCTTCTCAAGCCAGAAACCTTAAATGGTTGAGAAGCTAAAATCCCAACACAAACTAGAACAAAGAAGCCTCTAAAACTAAAGAGACTCATGTTCCTTCTTTTTTCTTCTGCTATGAGATGAGTAATGTGGAATAACAGAAAGTTTCTGTATTTGAAGCAAAGAGGAGATAGGTAGTGTGCTGGCACAGCAACTCCTCTATTTCTTGTTACTCTTTTCATGAAAGTAATGTTCTATGGGACTTGAAAGGAAGAGTAAAAGCATAAAGCATGAGAAGCCCGGAACATGTAGGGAAGGAAGTTTTAGATTCACCCCAATCATAAGTCATGCTATGGAAGCAAATATATAAGGCTGTTTTAGAAGACACTGACAAGGTTTTGAATGAAAGTTAAATGGAACAAACAATACCCTTGGGAAGCCAAGTATCTTTTCATTCAGTTTCCCTACATCCCTATCATTTGCCATGCTCTTTTTTACCAAACAAAGACCAAACTAAGTGTATCGAACACTTTATTAATCTGCCACGTCAGCTGGACTTGCTGACGTGTCCATGTGTCCTACCATGAAAACATTTGCTGACCAGCTAAGATTTGATGCATTGGGCTTATTTGAACCAGCAGCCCTATAGGCTTATTTTATTAGAAGAAAATGAGATATTCCAAAATAATCTCTCCAATAGTATTTTGGAACAAAAATGATAGGCAGAGAAAGGCCAACAACACTTTCTTTAATATTTTCTTTATAATTGACTGAAATTGACTAAAAATCATCAAATTTGGTGAATTCTACTTCTTATCTATAATACTTTATTTTAATTTAAAAATAGATTCATCAAAATTGATAATTCTTAATAAATTTTAATCAAGCATAAAAAGTATTAAAAAGAGTGTCACTAATATTTCTCATAACAGATATATTTTATTAGAGATAATTATGTTGAAGAGGACCATTATAATTAATAAATATCTTTCCAAGTTCTTTTCTTACCGTATTTATATATTCAAGACTCAAATTTAAAATCACATGTAACATTTTGAGCTAATTTATTCTCCGAATACAAATAATATACCTATTTTGATCTTTAACATGATAAACTATTGTCATTTTAATTCTGAAAACATTAACAATTGACAACAATACCAAAGTTTAATCATTTTAGAGAGTCCCTTCAAAGCAAAAATAAATAGAGTAAAATAATAATATTTTAAAATTTCAAAGACCAAGCTTTGGTGTTCTTAATTTTTAAAAATATTTTGGTATATTTCTCAAAAAAAAGCTAGGTGTGTTTCATATTCAAATATTATGAATAAGAAATATGGTTAGAATAAAAAAAACATGATTCAGTGACTTGTTATGTTCTTTAACAAAGATTATTTATAGATAAAATTAGGGATATTCCATACGATCACCCAAAAAAAAAACTTATTTTTTTCTTATTTTTTATTTTTGTTAATAATAACAAAAGTACTATTTTTTTACCCTTTTTTATAGATATTTTAATATAAAAAATTTCTTAAGTGATTTTGATTAGAAAAAAAAAAATCTCCACACCATTAAACCAGTTATCACATTGTCTCTCTTCTCTGGTTTTAGTAAGATGATTTGGGGAAATTATTTGAATTCCCTTTATGTTAAGACTTAAGAGACGTGAACCCAATTGAAATAAAAGGTAGAAGTTCATTGACTAATTTAAAATGCTAATCGAACATGGACAAGAAAGCCATTAAAAGTAGAGCATTTTGGGAGAAGGTGGTGAATAGCAACCACTCCGGAAAAACTAACCAACCAATAACTGTCTTTTATGTTCTCTTCACTTTCTTTGTGCGAACTATCTTTAGAATTCCAAGCTCTTCTCTCCATGAAAAAAAATATTGCAGTCCCCCGGTTTCTTGTGTTTAATGGAATTCCTTTATGCTTTTCTCACCTCTTTGGATCGCTTAGCCCAAAAACCTTCATTCAAAGTTTAAAGAAAACGTTTGTTAACTTCCAAATATGGCCATTCTTCCTTTATTTTTCTCGCTAATCCATGAAGACCATCCTCAACTCTCTTCTATCCAATATCCTCTTATCTCTCATCCTCTTTTTTCTTTTTAAATTTATAAATTTATGGTTCCAATAAACGGTATAATTCACATGTTTCATCACGTTAAGAGGATAAAGAATCAATGAGGCACGAAGGGAATCTTGTTCTAAAAACATGGTCAATTACATAGATACTCTTTCTGACCCTCCACTTTAAGCTATGTATTAAAGTGAGAAATATCTGACCATTGTTTAAGGAAAAGAGAAAAAAGAAACAAATGAACCGTTGCTTTACAAAAATAACCCTTCACCGTAAGTAACAGCTTTTCAGATCCATCAATGGTAATATAATTGCTATACGATCAGAATGAGTTCAAAATGATTCTAGCTTATAAACAAGCATATGCTTATCTTTATTCATCACATCAGTACACTTCATTTTCCAGAGTAAATCAATTATTATAGTTTATCTTATTCATGTGTTGAAGAGAATATACCATTTTTTTTATTGGTAAATGTTAGTTTTGTTAGCATTGGAGATCCAACCCATGACCTTTTTTCTCTTTTCTTCTTCCTTAGTCATTCAACCCAACTTATCTCCGGAAGAAAATAGGCTATACGTAACCAGCATTTCTATTTTAAGAAATCATTTTGAAAACCAGACATGGAGTTTCTATCATCCAATACTTGTGTCAAGTCATGGTGACATGCATTAGACACCTTGCTTGTCCCTTGTGGAGCAAAGGACTCCTGGTACCAACCCAAAATAAGTAAATAAACAGAAATGATTGCACGAAGTAGGGAAAAGCAAACTCAAATTGGTTAGGAAAAACCACTAGTTAATGTTATATCAATCAGTTAATAGTGGTCCCTCTCCCCGATTGTTGTCTCCTATCACAATAACATTGACTGCAATGATTTATCAACAAAAGGGTAAAGATCTTTCACAGTACTCAATATGTACCTATTCTTGAACATATCTTAAATGTTAAGGTATTAAAATGTGGGTTTAGACCTAACTCAACCCCAAAACCTAGTTTATAGGGTGAGGATTGTTCTCCACTTATATACTCTGACTTGACACTATCTCTAGTCGATGTGGGACTTGGATTATTTTCAATACATCCCCTCACGCCCAGCACTTTTGGGCTTGGTGCGTGGATAACATGGTGGGTGACCCGTTAATGAATCTAGGATAGGCTCTGATACCATATTAAAATGTGGGTTTAGACCTAACTCAACCCCAAAACCTAGCTTATAGGGTGAGGATTGTTCTCCACTTATATACTCTGACTTGGCACTATCTCTTGCCGATGTGGGACTTGGATTATTCCCAATACACCCCCTCACGTCCAGCACTTTTGGACTTGGTGCGTGGATAACATGGTGGGTGGCCCGTTAATGAATCTAGGATAGACTCTGATACCATATTAAAATGTGGGTTTAGACCTAACTCAACCCCAAAACCTAGCTTATAGGGTGAGGATTGTTCTCCACTTATATACTCTGACTTGACACTATCTCTAGCCGATGTGGGACTTGGATTATTCTCAATACATCCCCTCACGCCCAGCACTTTTGGACTTGGTGCGTGGATAACATGGTGGGTGGCCCGTTAATGAATCTAGGATAGGCTCTGATACCATATTAAAATGTGGGTTTAGACCTAACTCAACCCCAAAACCTAGCTTATAGGGTGAGGATTGTTTTCCACTTATATACTTATATACTTTGACTTGGCACTATCTCTTGCCGATGTGGGACTTGGATTATTCCCAATACACTCCCTCACGTCCAGCACTTTTGGACTTGGTGCGTGGATAACATGGTGGGTGGCCCGTTAATGAATCTAGGATAGACTCTGATACCATATTAAAATGTGGATTTAGACCTAACTCAACCCCAAAACCTAGCTTATAGGGTGAGGATTGTTTTCTACTTATATACTCTGACTTGACACTATCTCTAGTCGATGTGGGACTTGGATTACTCCCAATATAAGGAAGGGCTAAATACTCGACAGACAAACTGCTACACATTAAAGAAGGATTGACCTTCATCTGCTGCAGATGTCATTTGCCTAGTGGGCATGGCTGGATGGTCTCAAAGTATGACAGAGAGGAATATGAGTTAAAGTGCACCCTATGAAGTGATGAGATACAACTTCAAAAGGGTACCAGATGAATATAAATGAACAGCATAATCTGTGTTTCATGAATAATTGAGGAAAAATTATATGACCAGCGAATAAAAAATGGAAAATCTAACAAAAACAAGAAAGCAGAAAAGAAAATTGAACAGAAGCAACGGCTATAGTTAGATATTCTGAACTTGGAAGCACCACCGCCTACCATGCTGTTTTCCTCATTATGAACTTTCTAAGAACTTGGCAATAGTTGAAGATTCAAATAATTTCTTAAAAGATGGAAAATGTCAGAATATTACTTCATTTCCATTAGCTGCTTTGAGACCTCTGGATGTCCGCAGTAGACATTGATATCTAATACTAACGGGAGGAGTGTAAAATAGTACATGCATTTGCATAGCAATTGAAGTAGATTAGACAAGTTACCAACAAGACCCGACAGAGTTAGTAATAGTTGAGCCTCTTAAATATACTTATGAGAGTTTGATTCTTGATTGTGTATTGGGAAAAGACCTTGTTGAAAGCCATAAAAATTCATGTCTATGATCACCAAGATTTCCTCATCTGTTGCCTAACTTATTCGATAAAAATCTTAATATTATATTTTGAAGAGGATTCAAATCTCCACACTCTTTAGTATGAAACTTAATTATTAGGTGTGTATCATTTCCACGCTGAATCATTTTGAAAGTGGATCATTTCCTCACTAAGCTATGAGTCTTCAATTTTGGACTAGAGATTCCTTAATGCAAAAAAAAAAAAAAAAAGAAGAAAGAAAAAAAGACAGATTCCCAAAGAATATACTTTTCACCTATAGTGACCATATATAATAAGAACAACTACGATGCTTGAATAATTAGTACGACACAAGTACAATACAAACGAATATGAGAATACATTTTTTTTTAAAAAAAAATTAGGATACAATGCGTTTTGGATACATTAGTAAAAAATTATAGACAATTTTATATATATGCAAAGTATTGATAAAAAAAAAAGAGACATTTATCATTTATTGATAAAAATGTATTAAAGGGTTCTTTTTCAAGGTATATTAAAGGTTTAGAATCTCATGCAATGATAAAGTCACTGCACAGGATCTATTTTAGTAACCGCAACGGATCCAATTTAGTGTGTTCATATAGTTTGCTCACATGCTGACATGCCTGTATGCAATAACTTCCATAACATACTTCACATGTGTGTATTTAGCTTACACAGATGCCTTGCAATTAGTAAAAGAAAATGCTAATTACTTTTCCCAAAACTCAAAATAATTACTTAAGGAAACGTTGCAGGTCATGCGGGTTAATGATGTGCTGTGTTTGAGGGTGGGTTCGTCGAGATTTACATTCATGAAATAAGCTACTGCCAAGAATCATGAAATAAGCTGGTCAAGTTAGTATACATAAAACGTTTAGACCATAAAACACATAAAATGTTTGGATCCTCCGTTTTTCCCATGGCCATGCCCACCACCTCTTCCACCACCACCACTCTTTCCTCTATGATGTTTTTTTCCTCCACCTAATGCCCTGTTAGCATCAGGTTTCACTTACATCTCTTCTGGCAAGGGAAGAATATGATCCACACATTTACGGAAGCTAAAATCATCAACAGATTCATCTTCCCTGACGAGGAAGAAGCACCTACTTTTCCACATAGGATGCTTGCGGACTTGTAAAAAACGTATTCCTCCTCCAATCTTAGTATCAGGTTCCTATGGCCGTTGTTAAGCAATTCCAGTAGCATCATATGCTCATACTGCCACACAGAAAACAACTTGCAGTGAATTCAATAAGTAAATTCAGGTTGTGGCTACTGCATCATCAAGAAAATGTTACTGAGGCAACATACTAAGACTAAGCCAATTTAGGACCTGTTTGGGTAAGCTTCTCTAGAAGCACTTCTAGAAGAAGAAAATAAGAGCAAAAAGATGAGATAAGCTTCTCTATAAGTAAAAATAAGCTCTCCATTAGCTAATTTGTAGAAACTCATCAATGTAGCTTCTCTAAAAGATAAGATGACATCTACAAATTAGCTAATGGAGAGTTTATTTTTACTTATGGAAAAGCTCATTTCATTTTTTTCTCCTTACTTTTCTCTTCTAGAAGTGCTTCTAGAGAAGCTAACATCCAAACAGGCCCATACACATTAGCTGACAGTGAAATTTGCATGCAGTTAAACCTTGAAAAATTCCAATGCATTAAAATACTAAAAATTTAGCGGGAAAAAATATTTGCCTTTTGAGGCTCTAGATGCATAGACAGAAATTTTTTCATCTTTGTGAAAAAAAAATTACTGAAAAATTAGCTGGAAAAAATATTTCAAAAATAAGTACTGTAGATAACATCGGTGCATAGTCATGGCCAAATTAAAAAAAAATATATAGGATTTTTTTTCTACCTGAGAAAAAGGGATAAGTAGATAAAACGATAACGGTGACAAGTGATCGAATACCTGGTTAAGATTGAGAAAAGGGGGCCAAGCATGAAGGAGATTGTAGAAATAATCGAACATTTCCACGGAAGAGGCGAAGCTTTTAAACCCAATGTCATGGGACCTGAAGGTTTCTTTTCTTCTTCATCCACCTTCCGCTTCTTCGAAACACCGTCTTCTTCGTCATCGCTGTCCTCTCTAGTACGCTTCTACTTTGAGTCAACGCCGTCGACATCCGTGTCTGCGGCGGTGGCCATGGTGGTGGGCTCGACGATTTCCGGTTCCGATGCAGTGGCTTCCGCCACGGTCGTGGGTAGGTCTAGTTATTTCAATTTTCAAAAGTTTATTTATTAAAAACCAAATTTGGGAGCGGGAGGGATTCCGATTGACCTAATTTTAATTTCTTCATCAGACGCCAGCCAATTGGGCCTCACTGATTTATCTTGGTCAAGGCCTTACTGTGAAATTTGGTCGTAACATTTTATTCAGATTCAAGGTGAAATAAAAAGGTCAATACTTTTTTTTTTAATTTAAAAATGATTCATTGTTTTTCAAAGGCATGGATACCTTATTATAATATATTTTGATTTATTATTTGGTGAGCTCATACGATAGGATAAATTTAATAATTTATTCTATCTTGTCTATTAATTCCAAATCTGTCCTAATTGGGAAACCTAATTAGGAATAAATAAGATAAACATGGAGAATAGTTTGCTCTTTAACACTTATGCAACTTTTTTGTTTCATTACAACTCACACTATCCCAATTAACACCTTTGTTTGCCGCAACATATATGTAACTATTATTGTTGTTATTATTATTATTATTATCATTATTATTACTGTTGATATATATAATTAGTTATCATTAGTGGTGTGTCTCTAAATTTTTTAAATAATTAAAAATAGAAGTTAAAATACATCTAATAAGAAAAAACAAACAAAATAGAAGTAGTGGAGAGTTAATGTAGGTTAGAAAAAAAATTAAAAGTTTAAGAAGTGATTCAAAACTAAAATTGTCCAATGAAACATGGTCACCAAATTGAGGATATTCTCTTTGTTATTAGTAAATATAGATTATTGTCGCCACAACTAGATCACCATTTCCTACAACCATCATTATACTATTACTATTATCAATGTTTGTAAGTTTGTTTAAACTTATTCGTTAAAATAAGCACTTATTTTAATAAAATAAGTATTTTATTTTATTTTTTAGTGTGTTTGTCTAAATTGTTTCAACTTAAAAAAATCATTTTATTTTTTGTAAAAATTTAAACAAACTGGCATGTTATTGTCGTTACAATCATTTTCATAATTACTATCATTATCATGATGATATTTTCCATCTCCATCGTTGTTACAATTGTCATTGTTACCACCATTATTGTGATAACTATTATCGTCATGATAACTATTACCATCATCACTTAGAATAGTCAAAATGGGCTCTATAAAAAAATTTAAATTTGTGATTAGCTTAAAAATTAGAAATGACCCACCTACAATTGGCTCACTTGGGTTAAACTCATGATGAACTAGGCTAGTTCATTTGACCCACTTAAAAAGAAAATCTACTATGGTAACCACAAATATAATGTCTTTTTACTTTAAAAAAATATTTTATTTAAAATTGAATTTGTGAAAATAATAAAAAGTAATATATATATATATATATATATATATATATATATATATATATATTCTCAACTTCTATAATAATCACCTTAAAGTGATCAACATAAGAATAGTTTCTAATAGATTGGTGATGAGACATTATCAATCTAACCATTGTTATGAAATATTAAATTAAGAGTTTAATAATTTAAGTTTAATGCATTATCAATGTAACAATTGTTATACTATCAATCAATCAAATATTATATTAAATATAAATTTTAAGCTAATTATTATAAAAATTAATAAATTTATCATATATAATATTTTATTATTAAATGATAATATAAAAAAAATATTATCCGTGTGTATATAAATTAAATTCTTAAAATAGTTATGCACTTATATAAAAAAAATGGAACTTAACCTATAAGTTTAATTTTTTTTTTGGCATTTTCAGTTATAAAAAAAAAGGGTTTAAACAAACTTAAGTTTTTTTATGTGAGGATAGGACACTTGCAAGTTTTATTCACCAAAAAAAAAAAAAGGACACTTGCAAGTTTTGAAAATTTTCAGTACAAAGTTTGATCTCCCCGATCAAGAGCCTGATTATCCTCGACCTTGCCCAAGCATATAAAATATGTTTTTTGCAATTGTAAAACAATCAATTATGGATTGGAAAATCGCCAAGTTCTCTTCATAACAGACGGGGAAAATAATTAGTGTTTTTTTTTTTAAAATGAGTCCGTTACACCTCCATAAATACGATAACTCGCGACTTCATTGCGTTAGCCTTCAGTTAAAAGTTAATTAAAACGTAGAAATTAATCAATTAAGGGCATTTCAAAAGGTAAAAACAACAAATAAGTAAATAAGCAGCCTTTGTTCCTTTAATTTTCGCTCCAATAGTAATGATTAGTAGTTGCTAGAGTCTATCAAGTTGGCGGAGAGGCAAATGATTATGATTTATCGCTTCAAAATATGTTCAACTTTCAGATCTATCTATTGCTTGCGGTAACCATGCATGCATGGTCAGGAGAAGGTCCAGTCTTATGAAGATTACTGTATTTATCTGAGGTTGATCAATATACTATAGCCATAGAAGATTACCATGCCTAGTGTTATCGCTCATTCCCAACCAAATTTGTAGAAAGTGACTACGAATTGATCATGATAATTGATAGGAACATTAATTTCCTGAACTTAATTAATTATGAGGCTATATGTTAAGTTAATGACACTCGTTTTATTTTATCCAGAGGAAAACTTGAAGTAGCCACCATCTACTAACTAGACACTAATCAATTGTCCGTGTCCCATTCACTCTCTTATGAAAGTAGTTATCTTATCCGTTAAATTCAAGTAGAATGAACAAAATCAATTCATAGCTCATTGACTCACCCATTGTTGATTATTGCTGAGGGCTAAAGTATAATTGCCTTCTTCTGAAATCAAAATTCTAATTATGTCAAACATATATACCAGTATATTGTGCCCAAACTGTTAATCAATGCCTCTGCATGGCACATAGCCACTGAAGCAGAACAAAAAAAATCACAACATATGAATAATGACTCCTTCAAATTTAAATTAATACTTTAAAGACCAATTGATATAGTGTCTGAAATCGCAAAAGTATTTCAGGATTAAAAATGACTGTTAATTTATAATTTAAAGAATTAAAATGACTATTTTTAGATAATTTAAAAAATTAAATGATATTCTTATAATTTTAGTTAGGCTAAATTACAATTTTATTTTGGTTTCCTTATAATTTTAAATTCACAATTTTGATCTCTTTATTTCTAAATCAATATATTTAGTCTCTTTATTTTTCAAAATAAGTAATTTTATTCCTTCTATATGTTGATTATCTAAAGTCAAATGTTGACTTTGATGATGAAACATGACGCTTATGTGGAAAAAAAAAATTAAATTAAATAAAAAAATATCTTAATAAAATTTGAACTGATGGTCCTTTATTCATAGAATAGGCTATAAATCACTAACTCACTTTGTTTAGTTAACTATATTAACATTATTTTTCTATATGTCATTAGTTAAGAGTTATTAATTTTTTTTAAAAATTATCAGAATTTGTAAATTAAAAAATGTTTAATATATAATTTTTTAATTTTATTTTATATAATTTTATATGTTTTTTAATAGTTTACATACTTTAGTTTTATTTTACCATTTTTTAATTAAATTTCATAATTAATATGTAAATTATTTACATGATTTTTTTGTA
>PYAF01002171.1:1399789-1413508 GCA_007407185.1 Glycine tomentella | reverse complement strand
AATTTTTTAATTTTATTTTATATAATTTTATATGTTTTTTAATAGTTTACATACTTTAGTTTTATTTTACCATTTTTTAATTAAATTTCATAATTAATATGTAAATTATTTACATGATTTTTTTGTAAATTGATTTTAATATAAAGATTATTTTTACTCTAATTATTTACATAAAATTATTGATAGACAAGACAATAAAACAATAAAATATTTGTTTGTTTAGTTAATTATATTAACATTATTTTCTATCTATCATTAGTCAAACATTATTTTTTAAATTATCAAAATTTATAAATTAAAAATATTTAATATATAAATCTTTTAATTTTATGTAAGAACCAAAATTACTTATTTTGAAAAATAAGGGGACTAAATGTTTTGATTTAGAAATAAGAGAACCAAAATCAAAGATTTGAAATTATAGGGAACCAAATTTATAATTTAACCTTTTAATTAAGGAATAAATTAGTTAACACTAATATTAATTCAAAATTAAGCAATAAGTTCTCATAAGAAAATACTAATAATTAACCGAATTCACATGATTGGCCTAAAGCAAGCATAGCTAGCACAGTTACATTCTAGGCTACAAAACAGCACATTAGACCTAATCATCTTGCTTGTTTACAATGTGATAAACGGATTAAAGAATCCTAAAAAAGATCAAATCTTCCAAATGCACAGAAGGTTTCTCCACGATCAAAATCTTCAAAGCCTATTCATTAAAGAAGCAAGAGAGTTCATTAAAGTTCAAACTTGGAATATTCTTACTCCCGTATTTTGTTTTAGATGAACACGAGGTACTACTATTTTGTGGGTACAACATGAATCTGGGACTGCCTGAGCAGAAGAAGGTGAAAATATTTAAATTTGAGAATTAAAAAAAAAAGAAGGGAGTTAATTTTGTGTTTAATCCAACGGCTGAGATATGATTGAGCACAACCACCTTGGGTATATCCTAATCCTAATAATTAAATTGATCTTGTAACTCTCACAAGCACACTCATGGTCACCGTTAAAACGTATAGAACCATTAAAACGCATAGAAGGCGGCGCACATTTTCCAAACAATTAATAGCCATCTTTAGTTACAAATGATTCACTCTCATCATATCGTATATTCATATTTCGTATTCATATACGTTGCCAACACTTCCTTTCATATTCCCCACATTCTACTACTGTTTCATCAAGGAAAGGACTTACTCCAATCCTTCTTCACTACTACTTCAGCATCTTTATCCATATCTTCGTGTGTGAAGCATAATCATGGAGTCTCAGTCACTCATGGGTTGGAGCCCTTTCTACGAAATAGATGACAAACCATTTCCATTTACGTGCCAATTTTCTTACAGGTAAACCATGAAACTTCTGTTGTACCATCTTACCATGATGAAATGTTTGATTTTCTTACAAAGTTTTTTTAACCTGTTGTAATTATTGAAATGCCTTTTCTCAGCGGAAACAGTGAAGTGTATCCCTCACTGCATTGGCCTTACGATTTTCCCTTACAAGACTACTATCTTGATACTGTTCCTCTTATGGATTATTACCCTTCAGATCCTTTATATGAAACACTCGCTACTACTGAACCAACACAAAGCGTGCAAGGTCTTTTATAACACTACTATATCATGCATGTTATTATATTCTTGCATGCCTTGTACACTTGTCCTTATTTTGAGAATGGATATCTTGAAAATGTTACTGCAGACTATGATTTTTATGACATTAAAAAGGGGTTACCTGGCTGGAACGAAGTTGATGCTGTGTTTGATTCACAACAAGTATTTTTATTTGGCAACAACGAAGAAAGTGGTGGGACCGAGAAGGAAATGATGGAAGAAGATGGAAAAGTGAACAACCGAGGGAGAGAAGAGAGAATCAACACTAGCAGTTGCAGAACGTTATCAAGGAAGACCATATCTCAGTACTTCTACATGCCAATATCACAAGCAGCCACAGAACTCAATGTGGGCATAACACTTCTGAAGAAAAGGTGCAGAGAGGTGGGTATTCGAAGATGGCCCCACAGGAAGCTCATGAGCTTGCAAACTCTGATAAACAATGTACAGGTGCGTTCTCATTGTGTGAAATTAAGGTCGCAACAAAAACGAACATACACATTTGCTGATAAAAAAAATGCGTTGATTAATTTTATATATTTATTTTATAGTGATAATAAAAATAAGGTTTTCAGGAGCTAGGGAAAGAGGAGGGGGGAGAGAGTGAAGAGAAGTTAAGAAGTGCGATTGAGATATTGGAGAGGGAAAAGAAGGTGTTGGAGGAAATGCCAGATACTGAACTCGAAGACACTACAAAAAGGCTTAGACAAGCGTGTTTCAAGGCCAACTACAAGAAGAGGAAGCTAACTGTCACAGGGCGGAGGAAGGAACCACGCTCTTCTTCTTCTTCTTCTTTCAATGGCTTTGTTGCTAGAAGTACCGTTGACGCAACGGGACTACGGGAGAATATGGTAATGAAAGCGAAGAAGAACGAGACATCAAGTATCTGTTGTCTCAGTTAACTTCCACCTAAATATATATAGTAATAGTTCCAAGAGGTTGTTCTGTTTCTGGAGTAGTATGTAGTATGTACATGTTTGCATTGAGCTTGATGAATGTCATTTAATTGCCATCGAATATGATAAGAAACAGTTCGAATCTTTCTATACGTTATCCGATATATCCAAGTAACATGTTTTGATAGTTTATACTGAATTCATTATGGGTTGTTTTGTGTGGGCGTTTAGGCATAATATAGATAATGCTGGTTGAATTGCTCAAGTTAAGAAATGGCACACGGAGCAAGATAAAAATATCGACCGAGTTTACCATGTCCGCAATCATCATGTGTGGAAAAGTAGGTGTTTTTTTTATATATATTTATGAAGGGGGGATGAATCTGTTGATGTTATGAATGTGTGGTGGTGTTCTTATTATTGGTTGATAAAAGAGATGCATTTGAAAGTTGATGTGAAAAAGCTATGTGGTATCGTAGGTGGTTAAAGTTTAAGTGAATGGTAGCGTCGTGCTGGTAAAGGTGACTGTGGGGAGGTATCGTAGGTAGATATTGTATACAATAGGAAAATTATAACAATTATACTCCTACATTCCTATTGGATGACAGACATTTTTGGAAGATAAGAAAATACTTTTGAAGAATAAAATAAAAAGGTAAAGAAAATACTTTTGAAGTTAAAATTAATTAATTTACTTATTTTTTTATTATAAAACTCATTAATTTCACATGAGATATACAGTTTTAATTAATAAAGAAAAATATAATCTAACTTCATGTCCCAATTCGATTTCAATCTCCATTTACTTTTTCGCACCCCTCCCATTTACTTGAATTTTAAAATATAATTAAAATACGTAGAATACATATTATTTCTTGTATAATAATTGTCCCGTGTAACTATAAGTTTTTCTTACAATCTCAGTTAGAAAAACAGAGGGCGTGTCATTTCATTTATCCATCAAAGAAAATACTTAAAAAATGATTAACAGATACTCCTTCCTTGTGAAAACAAATTACTATTCAATCGATTATATCAAAGGCAAAGCAATATAAGTTTTTCTTACAATCTCAGTTACAAACACAGAGGGCGTGTCATTTCATTTATCCATCAAAGAAAATACTTAAAAAATGATTAACAGATACTCCTTCCTTGTGAAAACAAATTACTATTCAATCGATTATATCAAAGGCAAAGCAATCAATTATGGATTCATAGTAACTTGCACTGTTACAAAGTTTTGTTCATAACAGTAAGGGTAAATTGATTAGTGTTTTAGTTATCCTTTGCGAATTTAAAAAGCCTTAACTACGAAATAAATGAAAAATCATTGCATTTGTATGAGATTTTTCATAATAAAAAAATAAATGTAATTCGACTTACTTTTTGTATAATATAATAGCAGTCAAGACTCAAAAGTGGTTAATGCTTGATAGTTGATATTGAAATCATTATCATCACCTTGTTTATGAGTATAAATTATAACAAAAAAGGTCCAAGTTTCAAAGACATAACATTTAAATGAAAAATTATTTAAAGGCAAAGTCATAAGTCTAATTCATTAACCCTTAAACATAAATGGGAGAGACTTACAAGTTATAACTCACTCTCTTTATAAATATAAACAAAATAATTTATTGTTTCTTAATCTTAAATATAAAAAAAATTAATTATTTATTTTTGTATTATTTAGTGTGACTATTTTTAAAATAATTTTTATTTAATAAATAATTTATTCTTAATATTAAATTTCAATAAATGATAATAATTTAGAAAGAGTTTATTTTTTAATTAAAATTAACACAATCTAATGAAATTAACTATTTTTTAATAAATGTAATTTTTTTGCTTGTAATTAAGACAAAAGAGAATATTTCATTAATGTGCATGATTTTTTTATTTTTCATTTTTTTGTGTCAACATAACCTCTTTATTTGATCCAAAGATAAATCTAATATAATATGTTAATATAAATATTTGAAATGATAATGAGAAAAAAAATACTTAGGATCGTCTTGAAAATAAGTATAAAAAAAGGAACTTGATCCTAATCGCAATTTACCGATAAAATCAACACTATCAAGTTCTTAACAAAGAACAAAGAAAAAACTCTCACAAATTAGAAAAACTCTCAAATTTCATTAATCTTCAAATTCTACCTTTGGAAAATATACAAATTCTCTATTTATAGTCTAATATTGAAATGATATAATAAATTTTCACTAATATACATTTACCAATTGCATGCCACTAAATGAAAATAAATGACAATAAATTTGAAAATAGATTTTCACTAGCCACTAAATGACCTAAAACATTCTAAAAAACAGTTATTAAGACTAAGAGAAAATCAAAAGTAACCAAAAAAATTAGCCAAAAATAATAAATTACAAATAAAATGACAAAAATTAGACTTAGTTATTATGTATCCAATCCAATTTTAATAGTCACTAAAATTGAGCAACTCAGCCCATGAATGCTTATTGTCTTGTAAATTGGGCTTCACAAACTAATTATTAAGTTGACCTCAAAACATCTTCATTATTTGTAGAAAAGTGACCAAATTAAGTACAATCCTTAATTTATATTGGTCTTCATTTGATATTTAGAATCAGGTCTGATAATGTTTACTTCATCCTCTCAGTCTTTGACATTGTCATAGGACATTCAATATTATGTAAAAGATGATTAAACAGCCTAGTTGTACCTCTATCAGATAATAAATTAACTTGTCCATGAAGTGATACATAAATTATTATTATGTTACAAAAAATAATATTAAATAGAAGTATAATTTATAATTAAAATATGATAAACAAAATTTAATAATTTTTTTAAAATAATATAATACAATAATCATGTAAGTTTAGTTGATAAATTTAATTCCATTAATAGATTAAAAAATTTTAAAAACTGTCGGAAAAAATTGATGTTATAATTTATTTTATGTTTAATTTGAATAATTTTTTTTATCTAAAACCTGCAAGTCTGCAACGGTTTGGAGATCACTTGGTTGATCTCTCATCCATGTAATAAGAAGCTGTATCATCGGTTCACCGTAAACCTCAAACGTTGGACATCAAATGGCACTAGAACCTGTGATTTCTGCCATAAAATCTGTTTCCCACAAGGCCCATGTGCTCCAAATTCACGCTCACATTATACGCACAACCCTCATTGAATACCCCACAGTTTCTCTTCAGTTCTTGACCCGCATAGCTCTCTCTGGCCCTTTGCAAGATGCCAGCCATTCCCACCGTTTCTTTGAGCATCTCAGCCATCCCATGGTTTCCTATTACAACACCATGATCAAGGCCTGCTCCATGAGTGATTTACTGCAAAAGGGTCTTCTTTTATATCGGGATGTGAGAAGACGAGGCATTGCTGCAGACCCTTTATCTTCTTCCTTTGCTGTTAAGTCTTGTATAAGGTTTTTTATCTTCTTGCAGGAGTTCAGGTTCATTGCAACATCTTCAAAGACGGGCACCAATGGGACACCCTTTTGCTCACTGCTGTAGTGGACTTGTATTCACAGTGTCAGAGAGGTGGTGATGCGTGTAAGGTGTTTGATGAGATGCCTCAGAGGGACACTGTTGCTTGGAATGTGATGATCTCTTGCTGTATTCGAAATAATAGGACTCGGGATGCTTTGAGTTTGTTTGATGTTTTGCAGAATTCGAGCTATAAATGTGAGCCTGATGATGTTACTTGTTTGCTTCTTCTTCAGGCTTGTGCTCATTTGAATGCCTTGGAATTTGGAGAACGGATTCATGGTTATATTATGGAGCATGGTTATGGGGGTGCTCCCAATTTATCTAATGCTCTCATATCTATGTATTGGCAGTGTGGTTGTTTAGACAAGGCTTATGAAGTGTTTAAGGGAACGGGGAATAAAAATGTGGTTTCATGGAGTGCGATGATCTCTGGTTTGGCAATGAATGGATATGGGAGAGAAGCTATCGAAGCATTTGAGGAGATGCTGAGAATTGGCATTCGGCCTGATGATCAGACATTCACGGGTGCCCTTTCTGCTTGCAGTTATTGTGGAATGGTTGAAGAAGGAATGTCATTTTTCAACCGTATGAGCAGAGAGTTTGGAGTAACTCCCAACATTCATCACTATGGGTGCATGGTTGATTTTCTGCTTGCAGTTATTGTGGAATGGTTGAAGAAGGAATGTCATTTTTCAACCGTATGAGCAGAGAGTTTGGAGTAACTCCCAACATTCATCACTATGGGTGCATGGTTGATCTCTTGGGCCGTGCTGGCTTGCTTGATAAGGCTTATCAGCTTATTATGTCAATGGTGGTGAAGCCAGACTCCACAATGTGGAGGACCTTGCTTGGTGCTTGCAGAATTCATGGCCATGTTACACTTGGTGAATGAGTAATTGGACATTTGATTGAATTGAAAGCTCAAGAAGCTGGAGATTATGTTTTACTTTTGAATATCTATCCTTCTTCATCTGGACACTGGGAAAAGGTAGCAGAAGTGAGAAAATTGATGAAAAATAAATCAATCCAAACCACTACCTGGTTGTAGCACAATTGAACTGAAAGGAATAGTACATGAGTTTGTTGTGGACGACGTTTCACATACTAGAAACCGTGAGATTTAAGAGACACTGGATGAGATTAATCATCAGCTGAGGATTGCTGGTTATGTTGTTGAACTTTCATCTGAGTTACATAAGATGGAAGACAAAGAAAAGGGGTATGTGCTTTCTCATCACAGTGAAAAATTGGCTATTGCTTTTGGGGTTCTTGCTACTCCACCTGGCACAACACTGAGAGTGGCTAATAATCTCCGCATATGTGTTGATTGCCACAATTTTCTGAAACTTTTTTCTGGAGTTTTTACAACCGTGATGTAATTCTTAGGGACCATAATCAGTTTCACCACTTCAGGGGAGGGCGCTGCTCATGTAGTGACTATTGGTAGGAATATCATGAGCTGGTGATAAATGTATCATATCCAGCAACGAGTGTTAAATGATTGTCAGGAGCCCCCCCACAAACGCAGAACAGATATATTCACGGCTGGTTTATTGCAGAATCTGGATGAATATTGGTATAATTTAAATGCAACCATACATATTAACTACTAAGGTTTTACTCTGCATTTCAAGTGGGTGGGTGAAGGCTAACGAACCATTACCTTTATTCAAGTCCTTTATTTCATGATATGTCTGAAGCTGGTGGATAGATCATTCAAGGTTGATCCTGCAGATCATGATATCAGATCAGACACCTGCCAAACACCATTGACCAGAATGCAAAAAAAAGAAACCTGCTATTCGAGAAATTTGGTGTTGATTCTCTCTTCTTTTTCTTTTTTAGAATTTTTGTTTATATTGAAGGAGGTCTATTTTTGGATCAGTACAAAAATACTGAGTATCATTTGACACAAGACACTGAAGACAGGGAAGGTTCATCCTCTGGAATACAAAGGGATTTTGTTTGAGATGGTACTCCTCATCTGCTAACTATGTTATCATCTTTCGAGGAACCCTGAATCAACTTCTCTGAGCCATAATCAATTTTTGTTGAGTCAATATATTATTATTAAGGGAACAGCAGTAAAGCACTGTTACAATGCCAAATGATCATTTTCTGTACATGTGGTTTAGAGAACAACAATATCTAACAGACACAGTTCTTTTCCCCATTTTTTTTTTTTTTTACTTGAATCATTCTCGCCCTTCTGGCTAATGGCTGAGAGAATAGGGTAATAATGGATTCAAAGCAGACAAGAGAAACAGCTGCAGAAAATCTTGGCCATGAAAATTATTTGACTAATAAAAAATTATAAAAACAATTTTAAAAATCACGAGTTGTAGTATTAGAATTTAGCACATCTTATCGGGTTCAAACTGCGGATTTGTCTAAGTGCAGACCATTTGCATCCATCTATTAAAGGATCCATTGATCTGGCACTGATGAGTGAAAAGTGTATTGAAAGCTCAATCAGGCCAGCATGGTTAACTAAATTCTGCGTCAGTAAAGGAGATTTCTGAAATACTATAAAATTCAACAAAAAACCAAAACCTGGTCTAATGGCCATATTATTCAAAAAGCAACGTTCACATTTTTTCAATTCTACATTATAATGCTTACATCTTTGGAGATTTCTGACCAAAACCTAAGCTCGGTATAGAGAACAGAAATGAAAGCGCCCTCCCGTTCCACTAACAAAACTGGAAGTAGAATTGATACATAGAAAGTCTGAATCCTAAGTTCTGGAAGCATTAAAGATGCTACAACAAATCCGCAACCTAAGTCCTCTAAGTAGTATTCATGCTTAAATAAATCCATAACCCAAGAAACCACCCGCTGACAAAGAAATTTAAGCAGCAACAGTTTGCTTCTGAGCAAAAGCAATCCCCTTCTCTATGCTGGCCTTGAGTTCAGGCTTAAGTGCTTCCAAAGCCTTCTGCTCATAGTCAGTCAACCCTTGGAGGTCAGATGGAATTAAAGCCTCAACTCCTGTCCTACCAAGCTTCACCCTTGAAGCAAAGAATGGAAGGTCAGTCAAATTTGATTCCACAAATGAGCACTCATACACATCCCCATCTCCATCAAGCGCGCGGAGAGATGATTCAACAAATCTAGCAGCAGCATATGCCATCGACAAGGTAGCAGACCCTGCGCCTGCCTTTGCTTCAACAACTTCAGTTCCAGCATTTTGAATCCTGACAGTCAACTCATCAATTTCTTCATCAGTGAAACTCGCCGAGGGTCTAGTCTTTGACAACAGAGGAAGAATGGTAATCCCGGCATGGCCACCAACAACTGGGACATCAACGTCAATCAGCTTCAGGTTCTTCCTCTGAGCAACAAACGTGTTTGCCCTCACAACATCAAGTGTGGTAACACCAAAGAGCTTCTTAGGATCATACACACCCTTCTGTTTCAAAACTTCTGCGGCAATAGGCACGGTAGAGTTCACAGGGTTACTGATAATTTGAATAAAAGCATCCGGGCAGTTATCAGCAACAGCAGAAACCAAGTCCCTGACTATGCCGGCATTGATGTTGAAAAGGTCGTCACGAGTCATGCCAGGCTTCCTTGGAACACCGGCGGGTATGACAACAACATTCACATCCTTCAAACAATTCGGCAACTCAGAAGCTCCAGTGAAATCCCTGACCTGTGAGGGTGTGTTGCAGTGACTGATATCAGCAGCAACTCCCTTGACATTCGCAATATCATAGAGATGCAGGTCGGAAACTAAAGGCGACATCTTGATGAGAAGCGAGAGAGGCTGACCTATCCCTCCAGCAGCACCAAGAACCGCAACTTTGTACGAAGCCTGAGGCTGCGACTTGTGGTTGTTTTCCTTTTGAGCTTTGGATGCAAAAGACGCCCGCAGGGCAGCACCGGTTTTGTTACCGAAGAAGGACGATTCCGAGTCACATCTCACGGATGACATGGCCTTGAGGCCACAGAAGCTCTTCAAATGATTCTGAGAGTTGAACTTCAACCCAAAGGACTTTGATTGAGGATGCGAGCTTCCTCTTTGGCCGAGGGAACCGCTGGTTCCAATAGCGAAGGTAGCTGCTGGTGCTGCTGCCATCTCAACCTGCGATACAATAAATAATTCAGGTCTATTCGATTAACACAGAGAAACCTATCTGAAAGCACCAAGGAAATAAGAAAGTGTAAGGTTTGTTTTGCTAGGGTAGACCTAGCAGATTATTTAATCGAACCGATTAAGATGTTATAGCATACAACACAGAAAGAGCTGAAAACAACATGCATACATGGTTCTAAGATTAGTTAATGAGAGTGTAATTATGGATGAAAATTGCAACATTGATAATGGAATACAGAGAGACAATTGAGAAATGGAAATGGAAGAGAATAGCGTTTACATAGATCTGGAATGAGAAGTTTTGGATTGAGGAGTGGGAATGAGATCTGGGCGAGAAAAACGTACCTGGGAATGAACGAATGAATGGAATTGGAAGAAGTGATTTAAGAAGCCAAGTTGGGTTTGAAATCTCCGCCGAATGCTGAATAAATATAGGCACCCTTTTAACCAAACGCAAAAGAGAAAAAGAATCTACTCCCAAAATACTTCTTCACTCTACTACCACATCACTCTTCTTATTTTACTATTTTTGTCTTATATAAAAAATATTTATTTATTATTATCTGCTTTCTTCTCCCTATTTTTTCCTTTTTAATATCATTATACCCCGAATGTCAAAAAAAGGTTAAAAACCCATTATTAGAAATTTAGACAGACTCCGGGTAAATGGTCAACTTCGTAATAATGCCATATTTCCGGTTAGATTAGATTAAGTTTTCCATAATATTTGAAATTTAGAATATTTTTTTTAGTGAGATTTGGATGTTACGCTCCTAAAATAAGAGGAGTACATTTTAAAGCATAAAATATAATGATAACTATTAATTAGAAAAACAGTAGAAGTAACAATTATAGATACAGTTTATTCTCTAAAGATTAAAATGCAACCTTCGTTTAAGAAGAGTGTGGGATTTATATTTGATTAAATGTGAGGACACTGACATTTTAACAAATGAGGAGTTTTTTTATGCATTATCTGTAAACATTTCAAAATATAAAAAATAAACTGTGCTGAAAAGTCAAAGATAAATGTTACCATACACTTTTTAATATACTCTTTTTAAGTTATTATTTTTTACAAACTAAGAAAGTTTTAATTAAGCCCCTCAAAATTGTTTGATTTCGTGTTAGGAGTTCATAGTTTCGATTTAAAAAGGCAATAGATAAACATCATCCAATGCATTGTGATGAATAAAAAAATCAATGCATAGTGATGAATCTATCTCTCTGCGTTTATTAGTAAAATTGTTTTAAAAAGCTTACTAATATCATTATCTCTCTGCGTTTTAAAAAGTTTAGAACAAATAATAAAGTATATAGTAACCCATACTGTAAACTTGCAAGAAAAACAATATAATAAAATTGAAATTAATTTTCAACATTCTGATTATTTGTATTTAACATTTTAAAATATATATAAGACTATAAAAATAAATTCTTCAAAATATAATGACTTTTTGGTATGAAATAACCAAATGACTGAATTTCGATTGGTTACCGGACCTATGGAAAGAGAAGAAAAGAAACGATTCAGCTTAATTTGACATTCCCTCTACTTACAGCTTAATTTGACCTATGAGAAAAAAAATGACTTTCTTTTATTTAATTTTAAAAAACTGAAAAAGAAACAAATATTTCACGGGTTTTTTTATATAAAAAAAGAAACATCTAGTTATTTTAATAATATTATCGAGTTAAGTTAGACTAACAAAACAGTCTTATGATAAATTGTATTCTTAAGTAACATATTCAAGTATTCTTTTATAGTGTGTTTGAATGAAGTATTTTAAAATTTTAGGGAATTTAAAATTTAGGGAAATTAAAATGCATCAAATTCTTTCATTTTCAAAATTTGTATTTGAATAAAGAAATTAAATTTTTTCATTTTCAAAATTTTGTGTTCGGATAAAAAAATTAAATTTATTCATTTTTTAAATTTTGAACCTTATGCAAGAAGAGACGCATGAGGTGAGTGTCATAAGAGTAGCGAATGTTGTTAGAGCAAAGAGTGGGGCGGTGAGAGTTTTTATAAAAGAAGAGAATTTCAATTTCTTACATTTTAGAATGAAATTAAAATTCTACAATTTTTAGTTGTTTAAAATTCTATTTTAAAATTTCAAAATTTAAATTCTTCATATAAAAACATTCAAACAATAAATTTTAAATTAAAGAATTTTAAATTCGCTAATAAATTATTTTCCTCAATTAAAATTTTCTATCCAAAACTTAAAGAAAACATATTCAAGTTATGTTTATTATTTTAACAATATTTTTTAGTTATGCTTAAGAATACTCTCTTTTTTTTTTCTGTAAAAAACAACATAATACTCTTTTTTTAGGGACAATTGTGTGCGAAAATGAAAATTTATTGTTTTATTTGGCAGAAGATGGTTAATGGTTACTAGCTACTATAGCTCAAAAGTAATATTCATGGAACTTTGTGATTTGATTAACTTTTACCGGTGCTTTTGTATCCATTACATTACAAGCAGGTCTAATTCCAGTTAATTGATCAAAATATATAAATGTTATAATCTTTAATATTGTATTCAATCTGATAAAAAAAAAAAAAAAAAAACCTGACTTGGCTTTTGAGCTATAGCTAGTAACCACAGTAAATTGCAAAGATACCACCGAACCACAATAAATAGCAGTCGATGGGACCAGAAAATTGCAAAGTTATCATCTTAGGAAAAAAAAAAAAAAAAGTAACGACAGTCGTACAGCCATAGCTATAAAAAAAATGCATTGCATGGTCAATGGTACCAAATATTCGAAATATTACGTACTAGTGCACGAACTTTGGCCCTATAATACAACCAAGAGGTAAAGGCCGCTCATTCTTAATCTTAAGTCTTAAGTATATAAAATTCAGAAAACCAGACTAGGAATGCAGTTGTAGCCGTCATTACATCATTGGCATGGATATGTGGCGACATATTTTACACGTATATTTTCAATTTGGAATAGCTTAAGCCACTAAATGAGTCACTAACAGCACACGACTTTAGAGCATAAATCTTTAATTCTAGCTGATATAACCAATGGCAAAAGTATCTGAGAAGTAAACTTTTGCTAGTAGTACTCTAGTATTTCAATCAACCCCTTGCTTCGCTTACATCATTGTAGATAAAAGGTACAAATACCGGTATGGGATTGCATGAAAATTCAATCCTTTTTTGCTTACACATATATAGTTAATTATCACTTAATTATAAGGAGATCATGTCCACTAGGAAACACACAATGCAAAAATGAATGACAAATATATGAGAGTCAAACTGATAATGACTATTATTGTCATACATTAAGTTTCTTCATCTCCCTCCTTATGGCATTGGCTCTCACTAAGCTCCCAATGGTGTTAATGGCCAATTTCAGATCCTCCAATGGATTGCCAGGCACCACAGTCTTGTACAAATAGCTATCAAAGGTCATCTTCTGCACATACTCATCAGCACACATCTCCACAAACGCTTCCCTTGCAGGGTTGGACCTATAAAACACCTTCTGAAGAATATCCAAGACCTTGTAAGTTGGCCAATAAGTCTTGTCCCACTTCTCCAAGTACTTCCTCAAGTCCCCTTCTTCCACCATCCTTTTCC
>PYAF01002171.1:1379487-1399689 GCA_007407185.1 Glycine tomentella | reverse complement strand
AATAAGTCTTGTCCCACTTCTCCAAGTACTTCCTCAAGTCCCCTTCTTCCACCATCCTTTTCCCATTCTCAGAACCTTCAACAATTGCCTCTGCACACATCCTGCCACTCTTGGCTGCAAAATAGATCCCCTCTCCAGAGCATTTGGTTACGTAGCCAGCAGCATCGCCAACCAACGCCACTCTTCCCGACAACCTTCGTGGCCGAGGATGTTCCGGTATAGGGTGAGCCTCCACTCGGATGATCTTGCCTCCCAAAATCTTGTCCTCTGCTCTTTTCCTTGTTGCTAGTTGGAACTTCTTGATGTCTCCCTTGTGTGTCACGGTACCAGTGCCAACAGCCACATGATCACATTTTGGAAACACCCATCCATAAAAATCCGGAGAAACATCATCCCCCACGTACATCTCCGCAAGGTCCTCGTAATACACCATCTTATCATCCGGAATTCTTACCCTCTCCTGAAACGATGCATCAAAACAAAACCTGGTGTTACCTTTCAAAAAATCATAACAACACTCACTTAAAAACATCACTCTGAAAGTTGAAACACACATACACTACATTTTCTGGCATCATAATTCATAAATCAGATGCTCTAGATTCATTTTAGTTAAATAAAGAAATTACTAACTTTGAAAAAAATTCCCTACATCCAAGAAAAGAAAAAAAGCATTAATAAGTTATCACAAAACATAGATACAGTTTCTTAGGTGATGTTTGTATCGTGCTATAATCAGAACTGGAGTTTCATCCTGAATTCTCAATAAGTTGCATAATTCTTTCAAACCTTTATTACGCACGGATTATTGACAAAAAAACTCCAGTTTTGGTCGAAGAACAACACAAACAACATCTATGGAAGTGTATTTAAGTTTTGTCCAATATGTAAAACATCTATTTAGCTACTAAACTTTTCTTCACCAGCTAATTTGATTCATGACACTATGAAAAGGCATAAGCAACTTAATCCTATACTTTGGCGCCATCTACCAGACAACTCGATCCATAGTTTTGGTGTGCTTCAACAAGATCTTTTAAAAATTAGAGAGCAAATTGACTACTAAATTGATTGTTTTGACAATTTTTGGACCAAATTGACAAATGGGCCAAGTTTAGAAACCAATTGATAGTTTACAACACCACGAGTGTTTCGCTAGCAACATATTCTTTGAATACAGTTATTGCTTAAATTTCTAATAAAAAAAAGTGTAAGTCCTACTTATTTAAAATATAGCTTCAAGATTTAATATTTAATAAATTTTGACTAATGATACAAGAATGAATACTCATTTTGGTACTGTGAGACGGTAATAAATTGGTAAAAATTCAAATTTAGTATATTAGAAAAAGTACGACAAATTGGTCCTATCTTTAAATTTGAGAGACCAATTTATCATTAAGTTGTATTCTTCAAGTGCCAACTTGACAACAAGTTGTATTCTTCAATGTAAAGTTTAGGAATCAATTTGTTAAAAAAATTATGGGCAGGACTAATGTATCGCACTTATTTTACATTTAGAAACTAAATTTGAAGCTCCTCTTTCAGCTAACAAAATGACGAGTAAAACATGAACGATAAGAAGGTGAAGAAGAAATATACCTGAAAAGCGATGGCATACTCATAGTCACCGGCATCAATAGACTTGGCGACTCTAGAATTGGCCCCATCGGCGCCAATGACAGCGTCAACTTCCAAGGTACGCTTCTCGCCAGCTCCATTGGTTTTCCCGTCGTAGCTAGAGTAATGCAGAACGTAGGGGGAGTTATTATCCTTAGGAATATCCATTTTCAGGAACAAGCCATTGATGACGTTGGCGCCGTTCTCCTTGGCGCGGTCCCTGAGGTAAGCGTCAAGCACCTCGCGCCGCACCATGCCAATGTACTCGTGCGGCTTCAGCGTCCTCCCGATGTCCACCGCCACGTTCGACGGCGATATCATCTTCATCTTCGTCACGCGCCGGTCGATGATGTCCAGCGGAAGGTCGAACTCCCCCACCATGCACAGCGGGATGGCACCGCCGCACGGTTTGCAGTTGTCCATTTTTCGCTCGATCAGGAACGTCTCCACGCCGCCCTTCGCCAGCGTCTCCGCGGCGGCTCCTCCAGCGGGACCGCCGCCCACCACCGCCACGCGGAGGTTCCGGCCGTTCAGCCTGGGGCTGAATTTTCCCGCCACGACGCGGAATTTGCCGTGGGGAGTGGCGGGGCGCGACTGGGAAGTGAAATGTGGGGCCTCCGGCGAGGACTGGCGGAGGCCGACGAAGGATTTGAAGGCTATGGAGTTCATTGTTACGAGTGAGACAATGGAAGTCTATTTGATTTTTTTTATTTTGATGTGTGTTTGTGTTTGAGGGGATATGGGTTGGGATTTGAGGGGGTTTGTGGCCGTTGGATGGGTAGGATTGAGGGTGGTGATTTAAAGTGGATAGATTTTGGGATGATGAGGGGCGTGGGAAGAGCTTGTCGTTGGAGGTAGGTGTTGGTTTTTATTTTGAGTGGTTCTCGTGCTGCCACGTTATGCTTAGAGTGGTTGATCTTTTAATGAAATGCTCTCTTCATCAATGTTTTCAGTCTTATGACAAGTCATTATCACCTTCGCAAAATCGCCATGGAAAGCTAAGCATGTCACGTGCGCACAACTTGGGTAACTGTGTTTAGATTGCACAACAAATTATTTTCATGCGACGAAACATTAGAATTTGTCTACTATATATATATATATATATATATACACGTCTTGCTCGTCAGCGGTTGCATCCATGGTTGTGATCATCGCGATTCTAACATTGTAAAAATTAAATAATACAATCGTAAGAATCTATTTTACATAAAAAAAAATTAAATTATTTATATAAATATAAAATAATGATATAATTAATTTTATCAAACAAGAGATATTAAAAAATTTAAAATAATAATTAAAATATTAAATTTAATAACATAAGTAAAATATATTAATAAAAAAATTGTAAATAGAAATTACTTAAATTAAAATGAAAATTCAGTTTTTATTATAAAAAAGTGAGTTAAAAGATGTATATTAAGAAAAAAGAGGTGCAGAAAGCAAATTTATTATGAATTTGGTCCAAATATACAAATATACAAAAAAATACTATTCAAACGACGTCATTTTTAAATTTAATAGACTCACAAAAATATAGTAGAATCGATTGATTCTACGTAAAATCGTGTAATTTTATTCTGAAAAGAGTCTACGTCCGATTTAACTAGTAAATGGATAATAAATTTATAAAATTAGACGATTTTATAATTTAAATTAAGAGTTTGATAATCATGATTGCACCTACCATAAGAAAAAAAAAATGATACTGGGTTCAAGTCACATGGGACTCATCTAAATTTTATATATATCTCTCTCTCCTCGTTGCACACTGAAAATGGATTCAAGTCCCAAATTGGCTCTAGATACACAGAAAAGGGTAAAACATCCTGAAAGCTAGATTAAATACTACCCATAATAGACGTGTGAAACAAATTATCAACCTGCACAATATTTCGTATAACAAATTATTACGTTCTTTTTATTCTTATTTATTTCCATAACAATTATCTTAATTTACATTGTCACCTTTTTTATTTCTCTCTTTATTATATAACACTATATTTTAAAACACTAATTTAAGGAATTAACAAAAAATGAAAATATGATTTTTAGTTTATAAAACACACTCACTACATTTAATAATATTCCTTTTTCACCTATATTATTATCATCATCCCTACCATTCTTGTATCCATCATTATTATCAGCATTACTATTAATACGGTCATTAATATTTTCATTACCACCACCATCACTTTTAAAAGTAAGTTTATTTTAAGACTATTTTTCTTTAAAAAAAAAAAGAAGGAGATTTTTGTGACGAGTGCACTTAATAAGTATGGATGCCTAATAAAAGTTGTCCATTAGAGTGAGTGATGGCTTAATGAGAGCATGTGAAGCACTAGGTGTTTGTACAAGCACATGAGCCAAATTTTTGTTGTAGGCCAACGATGAACTTTTTATGAAATAATAACAATAATATATAATAATAGAAATTAAATAAAATATAAAATTTAAGTCTTATATTTTATCGACAAGATTTAGATTGTCACATTCTAGAATGGATTGAACTAAAATGATACATTTCATTTGGATTTTTAAAATGAGATCCAAATCCAATGAAAGTCTGATTTGTATGAGTTGTTGCAGGTTAAGTCTAAACTAAGTCAAATTGTACTAAAAACTCAAATTTAATTCATGCTTCAAATTTAAAGTTAAAACTCTTTTTTATCAACCTAATTTGACTTAACTAGTTGCAAACTTGATGAAAGTTGCAAGTTATAGTGGATTGGGACAAAAACATATTCATTTTGAGTTTCTAATAAAATAAAGTCCAAGCCCGATTTGTATAAAATCAGATTAATTTCAAATTGGGACAATATCAGATTTGATTAAATAACCTTTTTGTGTAGAGGGACTAAAACAAACCTTTTTTTCTCTTTCAAATTACAGGAATTTAAAATATCAATTTTAAATCTAGAAAATAAAAAACAAACTTATTCCAAGAGTCCAAGTCCAAGGGAATAAAAACATATATTTAAGTTTCATCATATGTAATGCATCCACCTTGCTCTCTCATGCTATTTATGTGTAAAGCTAAAACTTCTCACATGGTACATAGAATACATGTTCTGTATCTTCCTTTGTCACAAACCTTTTGTTGTTTTTATTTTTTTATTCCGTAACTTACAAGTATAATAATGCTTTTAAATCTTTTTACAACATTGAGATCATAATTGTTAATTAAAAATTAAATATTAAATTAAGAAAAATTAAGATGACAACATTTTAATTATCACACACATCCTGTACCCTTTATTACTTTAATAAATAAAGAGTAAAATTATAATTGATAATTAAAATTTCATAATTAGAAGTATATTGAAATACATAAATATACATAGTAGATATATAATACATTTTAAAAAATATTAATATATTAATTAATATTTTTAATTAATTATAAATTGCAAGTCACTGCATGCCTTTTTTATTTTAAAGGAAGGAAACTCATCATTTCATTCAAAATAAGAGGGGCTGGGTTATTAAGGCATGAAGGAGGACTTGAACAAGTTTGGAATTTCACGAAACCTTGAATCCATTCCTTTTAAGTTCTTTCTGTTACACTGCTGTAGGAATTAGTGTTGCTGTTTTTGTTTTGGGACAAAATTTGTTTCCCGGTTTGGTTAACTTACCAATTCAAATTACAATTCACTCCAGAGACATCCATGCATGCACCGTGTTTGTTGAGAATTCAATTTTAAGGGTCATCGCCCCATATTTCTTGTAATGGGATTTCATGTTCCAACGCGAATAAAATCTAGACTTGACCATTTGTCTGTGATTGCACTCTCTAAGTTGAAAATACAATACATGGTTGGTTGCAGTTGCTTTGAATCAATGCAAGTTGGTATATCAAACTATCTACTTCCCACTTTTGCATGCCCATGACATTTTCTCTATGTTTCTGCCAAACTTTGGAACAATCTTATTCTCTAATTAAAATTTCAAAAGTCCTAGTAGCACCTAGCTTGCTAGCTATTAGTATAAAAAAAAACCAACCCAAATGCTTAATGGCCATAGAAGAGCATAGAGGCATAGCTTGCTAGATAAACATGGACTTCAATCTTGCATTAGTGATTGTAGTAACCACAATTTTGGGAATTGGACTTGAAGGATGCGATAGCAAGGTTGTGCAGTTCATTTTTGGAGACTCACTCTCGGATGTTGGAAATAACATGCATCTCTCAAGAAGCCTTGCTCAGGCAAGCTTGCCTTGGTATGGTATAGACATGGGTAACGGGTTACCTAATGGAAGGTTCACTAATGGTCGCACAGTGGCTGACATAATAGGTAACATCCTTTCATTGTAGCTTGCACTCACTTTGCAATCAGTGAACATACAAGAATCTTAATTTGATATCAGCATTTAGGTTGGGGAATTTTCAAAAAAACCTCTATGTGACAAGTTTCTATTTTATTTTTTGCCTAAAGTGATAGACTGCTTTTAATTTTCTGCATGAACATTTCAAACCTTACCCCCAAAGTGAAAAGACTTCTAATCCACATTGCTGCAGTAAAGATTTAGCTTTGACTTTCTAACTTTTAAGGTTGAGGACGAGTCCTGACACAACGGTAAAGTTATGTCTTGGTGACTTATTGGTCATGGGTTTGAATCCGGAAACATTTTTTTAGTTTTTTTTTTCTAACTTTTAAGGTTATTCATGTGGTGTCAATATGTGAACAAATTTGAATTAGAGTTTGTCATGTTATTTAGAAATGGTAGTGGTTTTCTATTGTGTCTGGATGCATACTAATACTAATGTTATACATTTTCAGGCGATAATATGGGCCTCCCTAGGCCTCCTGCATTCCTGGACCCATCTGTAAATGAAGAAGTTATACTAGAAAACGGTGTGAACTATGCTTCTGGTGGTGGCGGCATCTTGAATGAAACTGGCGCCTATTTTGTGAGTTGTAAATATCATATTTCATACACTATGTGACTTACAGCATGTATTCGAGCATAATTTGGATGGAAAATTCTGTTTCTTGCAGATCCAAAGGTTTTCTCTGGACAAACAAATTGAGCTGTTTCAGGGGACACAAGAGTTAATTAGAGGCAAAATTGGAAAAAGGGCCGCGTACAAGTTTTTCAAGGAAGCTAGTTATGTTGTTGCTTTAGGGAGCAATGACTTTATCAACAACTACTTGATGCCTGTTTACACTGATTCATGGACATACAATGATGAAACCTTCATGGACTACTTAATAGGAACATTGGAAAGACAACTAAAGGTTTATTTAGTTTATATCCCTCCTAACACAACTTCTTTCTCTTTTTTCCTTTTTGCATCTAATGAAAAAAATCTTTTCAATTATGTCGTGTTTGTGTGTAGCTACTTCATAGTTTAGGAGCAAGACAACTGGTGGTTTTTGGGTTGGGTCCAATGGGTTGCATTCCCCTTCAAAGGGTGCTTACTACAACTGGGAATTGTCGAGAAAAAGCAAACACGCTGGCTCTTACCTTCAACAAAGCTTCAAGCAAGTTAGTTGATGACTTGGCGAAGGATTTTCCTGATTCAAGCTATAAATTTGGAGATGCATATGATGTTGTTTATGATGTGATTAGCAGTCCAAATAAGTATGGTAAGTAAATGTTACTTTCTTCACAAACAGGATGCATACACCATTAGCAATTATCTAAATGAACATAACTCATATTGTGTATGTGAAACACTTAAAAAGAATGAACTCAGGATTTCACACACTGTGTATGTTACTTTCTGAAGAATTGGCAACATATCATGCATGTACAGAAAATTAATAATTGCTCTAGCTTGTCTGCTGACTGCTGAGAGTTATTTATATCGTAACTACGTTTGCTTTGCAGGATTCCAAAACGCAGACTCGCCCTGTTGTTCCTTTTGGAATATTCGACCTGCCCTTACATGTGTACCTGCATCAACTCTGTGCAAAGATAGAAGCAAATATGTCTTTTGGGATGAGTACCACCCCACAGACAGTGCTAATGAGCTAATTGCAAATGAACTCATCAAGAAATTTGGACTTTCAAATACAAATCAAGGAGGTGCACCTTCCCCAGCACCTGCTGTTGCTCCATCCCCAGATGACCAATGATTCAGGGTTTTATTGCCTTATGCTTGAATTGCCCGTCGAAGCAAGTATCTTCATGTTCCAAGACCAGTGTTCCAGTCAGTTATAGTGTTATACATAATTTCTTCTTAGAAAATAACAAAGAAACTTTTGATATCTCCTTTCATTCTGCATCAAACATGTAACCCACCAGTTAAGTGTGTAATACTGTATTGTCTTCTTCAAATTGAGCCACTTTGGTCTTTTGATCAGGTTCAATAAATTGTTTTTGTTGAACTGCACCATTTGAAGAAGCCTGCAGCTTGGCAGCCATTTAATTTTTTATTGCCTTATAGAAATTTCTTATGTTTTAACCTTAAGAACAAATTGGCCACAGACCAGATTAACTCTGAAACATTCCTAATCAAATAATGTTCGGTAGCTCACTGCAATAGCTACATTTCAGCATATGAGTAATTGCGCATGGTGATGGTAGACACACAGACATATTGAGAGAGAGAGAGTACAATATATTTTTGCAGTTGAAGATTGAAATTTTTTGTCATACACGGATGCACCTGACTTCAGAGGAGATCTGAGTTAATTCTGAACTTCTGATATGGATGAAATTCCACAAATGTCTTAACCGAAAAGTATTAGCGCTAAGGTGTGCATTTATAAGTGAAAACTTACAAGAACCTTCAGGTATATTAATTTCTTTGATACAAAAGAGAAGGCAATACACAAAAGTTAACTGCTAATCATGATTAGTTTACCACACCCCCCAAATTAAGCTTTACCATGCAAAGGATTGTGTCTGTCTGTGATTTTATCATTTACATTTTATTTAGACTAGCTATGCTTAGCAGAATGACCTATTGTTACCAATTGAAAGAATGGCCAAAGAAAGAGAATTGTATGTTATAGAAAAAAATTTAAAGGCTGAAAGAGTTGAGCTAAACAATCCTGATGAAATCACAGACATACACAATCCTGATTTCCAAAGACGTATTGGATAAGAAATAGTGCAGGTCTCTAATATCATATTGATATTGTTTTGGGAAACTGACACTGACTTGATCAGTAATAAGGAAATTAGTCCGCTAGCTTTTGCTTTAGATGAAAAAACTATCTAGATTATAAAAAATACAGCACTAAGTTTATACTTAATAGAAAACAAGACACAACTTTAACGTGGACTTGTTTCATATATTAATCCCTCTGGTATTTTATTGCAAAGAGATTATGTATCTACATTAGAATATGGTCACTATGAAACGTCCTGTTATGGGCTTACACCTGAACGCTACACCAAGACTTAATTTTCTGCTAGCATTACTTTATGCATCTCCAGTATATTAAAATCAAACCTCCATACTTACGTGCAATGTACAATTACGAGTTTCGGAGCTTATGTGCTTCTAATAATTCCCACTAACGTTATATGCTATAATTAATGAATATTATTATATTGGCCTCAAAATTTTCCAGGATATGTTTGAGAAAAGGCTTCTGGGGAGAGTGGTAGAAAAAAGTATGTCCCAATCTACATTATACATCGCTTTCTCCGCTGAAAATAAAAAAAAAAAAAAATTAACATTAAATTTACTATGAGACAATCTTCAAGTGTACTTAGTGGCCAACTAGCATGATTACTTAAATTAAACAAACGTTTTGGATTAGTTCCGATTTCACTTTCCAAGAACTTGGTTATGTAATCCCTATCAACTTGCTCTGGGTGGATAAATGGTTCTTCACATTTAAATCTCCAAATTTCTATTTCGGACACACAATAAACGGCCAAAAAGAAAGCTACATTTTGGTTTAATGCTTAGTGCATCACCAACTCCAACTATTCACATCAGCATTTGATTATTCGACGACTTACTATTGGGGTGGAGGATTATTGGCACCATGAACGATCCGTTGTTCAGCTTCTGAGACTTACTTTAATTACATGCATGTAGTGTGGTTTTACCAAAATAAAATAAAATAAAATCTATGATTGTGACATTTTCCTTCTACATAGATTTATTAGTGGTTGGTTTTTGTTTTCCACACGGATTCTTTGAGTGAGAATCCTTTAGACAAACAGAATAACTCTGTTACTAACCATTGTTTTGAAGGTAAAACTGATGATATATCATTTTTATGACTATAGCACAAATGAGCTGTAATGCTATTAGTTCAATATAATACAATTGAAATTCTGGGTGCTTAAAATATGGATACAAAGCAGAGTTTAACAAATGAGTCTAATAGACATATGCACTTTCAATGTAAAAGTCTTTTACAATATCAACAATCAAAAATCATCTTTATCGTGACTTTTAAGATACTTATTATAAAAATCACCAAACTTATCATATATTATGATTTGAGATTGAATGACATTGTAAAAGACTTTTATACTACAGTGCATATATTATTTATTGTTAACGAACATGAGTGTCTTGAGTTCTCATACAATCATGCTGAGCACTGCTGGCGATACAACTCTACTTAGTTCATTCTCTCTTCATACATAATTGCCTCTAGAATTCACTGATTATGCCTACTTATAAGATGTATTACATAAAGGATGCCTACTAGCTAGCTACCTAGAGAAAACTATCATTCAGCACACCATTATTTCACACACTATGGTGCTCTTGGAGTGTGACGACCATTAGGCCCTGATGGGGAATAGTCGTGGAGTTCCAATTCCATCCTCTCAGAAATGGTTGGTTCCTCCCGGTGCAAGTTTCTCTCCGTGATAACCTGTATTTGAATAAAATGCAACATAAGCTTGGTGACTTGATATATATATATATATATATATATATATATATGGTTAAAAAATGCATCACATGTCTTAAGCAACATAGGAATAGGGCATCAAAGTGCACCTTGTAGTTGTTCTCCAGAGTACGGTGAACTTGGGCACCTTGCATAAGGTTTTCAGTTCCTGCTTATATAAAAAGCCATTTGTAAGAAAATCAAGGAGAACTATAACTCTACTAGAATACAAATAGAAATATAGCAGTAGAATTTACTTGTAACTGGGACTGCTTTCAAGCACACAAGATGAGAAAGCCCTAGAAGAATCACGAATAAACGAAAGAGAGTGCCTGCCATCCTTGTATTGCACTGCTCAACAAGACGACAACAAACTCTAGGTTGCGTTGCTTCCCATATGCCAGTTCTCAATTTATACTTGTACACAAGATTTTTTTGTGAATGTGTTTTCAGCATGGAAAATCCATTATGGAGGAGCAATCATGCTACCAAAGTCATAAAGGTGATAGCAACCCATCATTTCTTGGGAGAACAACGTGTGTGAAAACACCTAAGTCTAGGAAAAATTATTAAGTAATCTAAGATCATTACATGTCTATGATTCCGATCAATTTTTACATGTTAAGTCTTTAAAATTTTCAATTTCTAAAAAAAAATTAATAACATTTAATTATGTGTCACATAGTAAAAATTAGTAGGATTCATGATAGTCCCGAATAAACTAATAATTTATCCGGTATTGGGGGTGCAGAGAATTGTTAGGTGGACAAGAAAGTTCTATTTTAAGTTAATATGGAGCACACTATGGGAGTGGAAAGATGACACGGAAGCGTTTGTGAAGTAAAACCTGTACAATAATCGAAGTCAAATTTAAGGCTAGTGGGAAATGCAAACACTTCACATTAGTATAGAATAAAACAAAAGGGTTATATTATAATTAAATTTAAATTGTTAAGATATGTTTAGCCTATAGTAATTTAAAGATGTCCCATTCAGTAAAAGAAAAGAAACATGTGATCTTTGAAATTCACTGAAAGAAAAAGGAGCCTCTTAAACAAAGACAAACAGGCCACTTAAATTAAAGGACCCGGTAACTCTCATTAGACATAGACAAGACTCACATAAATTCAACGTCGACCTTGTATCAGGTGCAAATTTTCTATACATGATAAATAATTTATGTGTCGTACGTAGTGTTAGTTTATGTTTATTCCCCGTATTGTTTTGTAGCCCAAGTCTATTAACGGTGTAAGTGTAAAAGCCTAGTGGCTCTATATCGGTTGCAGTTGCTGGAAGTGGAAGTCATCATATTCAACAACGAAAACAACTCAAATGTTGTAGTCATCTATGTTATTGCTAGTGTAGTGGAAACAACAAATTTCTCCACTAAATCTATCGAGTGGCAAACCAACTTTGCTATCTGTAGACCAGTAGACCACACAAAGCTGTCACTAGACATAGAAATGGAAGCTATGAAAATTTCTCTTTTAAAAGATAACAATAATAATAATAAAATAAAAAAACAGCTACAAATTCAGATTGATCTGTCATAGAGCCAATTTCTGCCACTGAATATATATATTGTTCTGAATTTGTCAAGAATTTATTATGCCTTCAGTATCTGAATTTTTTTATGTACTTAATTGGAGGAATTATGGAAGGTAATAGGTTGGTTATAAATTAACCAACTAGGGTACGTCGACCTTGTATAGGAGTTGAAATAGATGCATGAGAACTTGGGTGTTATAAATTTATATGTAATTTTATTTGTTATTATTATCAATTTCTAATTATGATTTTTCTTTTTGTATTTAATGGTTGTTAGTATGAATGAAAGTATGAGCTTCAGTATTCATTTCTTAGTCTTCCCAGCATTTCATAGTTTTTTTAGAATTTATTTCCTATTTCAAATTAGTGATAATCACGTTACCAAAAAAAAAAAATAGTGATAATCAATGCTTTAATGTTCTTGAGAGGCTTGGTAAGGTTGAGAGTTCCAGAAAACTCCTAAATACTTACACGAAGAGAAAAAAATGCAAATATTTGATAACTTAGCCATAATACATTGTCATTTTTTTAGGGTGGTAATTACCGCTTATAGACAATATAAATGAATGCTTATCTTGATGCTAGTGATCGATCTTTAGGAGGTTGTTGAGGAGTACTTTGTGATTGATCCTTTACTAGAAAATCCTACAGCAGCACAAATCAATAAGCATAAGGAAAAAAAGCAGCAAAAATCAAAGATAAAAGTCTTGTATATTTTTTGTTGTTTCTCAAGCAATCTTTAATTGAATTATGACTTTGAAATCCGAAAAGGCCATTTGGGATTTTCACACACAACGGTATAGAGGAAATGAGAAAGTCAACAGGATGACAATGTTGAATTTGATCGGGAGAAGGATTGTGATGCAACGAATGAAAGTTAGATATAAACAATGAGTATTCTGACAAACTTTTAAGCATTGTCAACAAGGTGAGGTTGACTAGAACTAAGTTTTTATAAATATATAACAATGGTTCAAATGATTCTTAAGTGTGATAAGATGGAGGAACGCTCAACTCTTTCATTCACATTTAGGTGATTTCTTTTCTCCCTCTCCCACACAATAGGATAGTGGTATTGGGTCTTGGCCTAATCTGCTAATCGTGGGCTTGGGACATATTATTATTATTTTTAATGGGTAAAGGGCTAGTGCCTAGTGGTTCATTGGACGAATAGGGAAAGTGCTTGATCTAGTTATTTGTTTCCTGCACTCCTATTATTAAATCATGTATTTTCAATTGTATTGAAAAATTGATTCCAAAATATAAATTTACATTTTGAAATAGACATTTTCAAATACATTAAGAACCTGTTTGAATAAGATAATTTAAAATTTTAAAGAATTTTAAATGTTTCGATTAAAATTCTTTCATTTTCAAAATTCTATATTTGAATAAAAAAATTAATTTTTTTTATTTTCAAAATTTTGTGTTTGGATTAAAAAATTGAATTTCTTCATTTTCAAAATTTGTATATGATAAATAACTGTCGAAGTACTTTTTTTATTACAAAATTACGTAAAAAAAAAACCTCAACTCACATAACATAATTAGAATTTTGGTGATTATGAATCAGCTCAGGGACTCAAATCAAAAATAGCAAAAAGGATCGAGAAGATAATAATACAAATAATAATAATAAATAAAAATAAATTTCATCTAAGTAAAGAAATAAAAAAAAATGATACAACATCATTAGGTATGATACATAGGGGCTTTAAGATTAAACGTTAGCTAAAGTAGTAGCAACAACTTTAGCTAATGTACCAGAAACTTCCATCCATTCCTACCTTTAAGATTAAATGTTCTCCCTTTGTTGTCTTTCATAACGAAACCAATATAGCCACTACCACCTCCCATTCTGTACAAACCCTCGCACAAATCTCCAATCTCAGTGGGCGCAATGGGGTCCTCTCCGGTGTACCACGTGTTCACGAGTGGGTTCGACGAGAGTTTCGCCAACTCTTGCCTGATCACGCTCACCATGTCGTCCACCCTGACGTCGCTGTTCAGCAACGTGATGTGGTTGGGGCTGCCGTTGCCCATGTACCCAAGGACGGCGAAGGGATAAGCGCAAATCTCGAGGCACTATTTTTCAGAGTTCCCCACCCAAGCGTAAGGGAGCATGTAGCCCACCTTTGACGGGAGGGTGAAGTAGTGGAAGCCGCAGACGGCGCGACAGAAGTCTTTCATGGTGACATCTTCGACAGTGAGGATAAGGTAGATCCCGTTGCGGTGGTCAAGGAGGAAGGGCTTGGCCTGGATGGTGGTGGCGATGACCTCCTGCAGGAAGAGGGGCGTGAGGTGGGTGTCGTGGGAGTAGCGAAGGTCGGAGTACCCGTCGACGATGGAGATGGAGCAGATAGTAGTGCGGTGGGAGCTTCTATAGAAGAAGAGAATTTCAATTTCTCTCCTTTTAGAAGGAAATTAAAATTTCACATTTTTAATTATTTAAAATTCAAAAAACTTCAATTCTTCATATAAAAACATCCAAACATTGAATTTTATATTAAAGAATTTTAAATTTTGTGATCAATTATTTTCCTCAGTTAAAATTCTCTATCCAAACACACTCTAAGAGATGCAGGATTCAAACGAGGGAGTATAAGATTCAAATGCCCATGATGTAATTTACAATATTTAGACTCAAAGTTTTATTTTCTTTTCCTTTTTTAAAATCAAGGGAAGGGCTAGTAGTTCTTTTGGACAATTAGGCAAAGTGGGAAATGCTTTAGGCATCTTACCAAATTACCTCCCGCATCCCATGGAAGTTTTAAAACAAACGGAACTGACAGAAAGAGGAAAACAACTGCTTCATTTACTAAGGGAGGGAGACTGATGGAAGGGGAAAAAAGAGAGTAATTGGAGGATATTAAAAATTATAGGGATGCAATTAGCAAAACATGGGGTACATGAAGCAATTTATATCATGTTCAGCTAACACGGGACTATTGCTAAATACACCCATTGAGTTGCTAAAGGTACCTCCATTTAGTTTTCTTTTCATTTTTTCTGTCTCAAGAATACCCCTTTCAGAAACTAATTTCCAAAATATCATTGTTCTGTAAATTATTTTCCATAACGTATCACGTATATTCTAGAAATAACTTTTCGAACATGTAAACATCACTGCCACTTGCCAATAATTCTCACATTAAAACCTTCATTTCCATTCAACATAGCTCTACGACCTCATTAATTGTTTCTCATGGCTCAAAACGACATTACCTTTGAATATTGTTGAGTGGTAAGGCACGCAAATGCAAGATCAAGGTCTCTAGTGAAATGTTACGATGGCGTCAACAGTGATGTGTAGGAAATAACTCTGATCAGTCCAGTGTGACACAACAAAGATTTTGATGCGAAAATTAGCATATGAGAGAGAAGTTGTAAAATGAGTGGTCCTACATGAACATGACAAAAGGAGTCCCTAATGTAGAGCCTTTCTGGCGGGAAAAGTCGTTAGGTCACTTGAGTATCACGTGGCTAAGTGTGTTAATTAGGTGCTGGATTCCCCAAGTTCATGAGGTGTGTCTGAGTTACGGTCAGGTGCATGAAAGTGTTCAAAGTGACTATTGAGATGTGAAATCGACTAAAAGGTCTAGACTCTAGAGGTTGAGATGACCTCCATAACAACAAGTACGTCTAATAATTTTAAGATAACAATTTTTTTTTTTGAAGAAAATAGAAAAATATTGCTTCTTTAATTAAAAAAAGCTAATAGAGTGGCATATATTAAAATGTCATAATTTTTTTAAAGAAAAAAACTTATGTAAAGTCAAATGCTTGCGTTACGTATTTGATACAGAAGTCAAATGTATGCTCACTATGACAACTTAGTCATTCATAAAATTTAATCTAAAATAAATCACATTATTAAGCAAACAAAAACTCCACCATTTTTTTCGAGAGAAAAACCCTAGTAACCTATTTGGGAATGTTAAATTGCCCTTGTCCCCACCTACAGGTTTAATAATATAAAAAAATAATGCAAAAGTACATAGAAAATTAAACCAATGAAAAGTCAAAATTCCAAAAATAAAAAGTAAAAAAGCCCCAAAACTGATAAAGCCGTAACCAATCTCCTAAATCAAAGAGAAAGAAAAAGCTTCGACGCCAGAGTTGGTAGTGGCGGCACAACTGATAGATAAGAGGCATCCTACTATCCAAGGCAAGTGGTTTTTGTTCGTGTACATGTTGGCACCGATTATTGATTCGATTCATCCAGTGGTTTAGTGGACCACTGATTCAACTGGTGAGATAATAATTAGTTTGATTTGATTTAATATATATTATAAATTTAAAATTATATATATCTATTATATATAAATATATAGCTAATATTATTTGAATAAAAAAAATTTATTTATATTTAAAAATTTAAATTAAAAAAAAATCTATTTTTTTCAAAATTTTATTTTTTAAAATAAAATAAATAGAAATCCGATCGGGTTTGACTGGAGTAATCCAGGTCACCTCGGGTAAGTTGCATTTTCAATCCGAACATAAAATTGACCTAATTTAACTATCAGATTTTGATTCAATCGACCGATCGATCCAATTTTTACCACACTGCGTGGTGGTTAATTTGTGCTTAGATTGCATTTGGCATGGTGGTATTACACCTCATGCATGAAGCTGCGAGATGCAGCTGCAATGCAGGGTTTTTCATGTTTCTTAATTTATTTCCCTTCTAATCAAATAAGAAAATAACATGACAAAATATTGATATTGATTAACATATACAAACATTATCTAGAAAAACAATTCAATATAAACATACACTAATTAATCCTAACAAAAACAAAGCAGAAGAAAATCCCAACAGCATGAATCATATATAGCTAGTCGTTTTGAACTTTTGACGAGCCTTACAAACGATTATTCAACGAACTATCATTCATCTCAGATCATTTTGTTTTGTTTGGAATGGAGGGTGTTATAGAGAATACATACATGTAATCTTTATAAAGACCTTTTTCGGCTTTATTGATATTATAAGGGACAAGGGGAGAATGAGTCAATAGCAAAGATATTTGGTGCAAGTTTGATTAATATATGCCTATATATATATTTTAAATGTTGTGTTTGCTTATTGTATTGGTGTTGTCTTACATGTACATTTATAATTAAGGGAATGCTATATAGGCAAATTCAATGTGAAAGTCCTAATCAATGTTTTTGGCAGATTCTTTATATTTAAAGTGGCTTCAAATGACCCTAATCCTCAACCGACCACGCGGCCGCCCCTTGCATTATGAAAAGCATTAGTGTTGATTATCTTTGTTTAAATCGTTGTCATCTTATTTGTGCTCCTTAATTACGTGTACTACCAATAACTACTTTGTCTTAATAATATATTAAAATTCCCCACTTAGAGGGACACACGCGTTTTAGTATTTTGTTTCTTGAAAGCAGATTCATTCGTAAAAGTAAAACGAAGGGAGCTGCATGGAAAGTGATCAATACGTGCCAATAAAACAAACACGTGTCTTTCCCCCGTGCGAATTGATTGAATATTTTTAAACGATTATTCGGCTTTCATAAACTCGAATTACAAAAGAAAACGGGGTAGAAAATGCTTGGAGCAAACGTGTCTAACGAGGCGCATCAATCTTTTTCCTTTGGTCATTTTCTCCTTCTCTTTGGATTAGCGTTAGCCTTTAGTTTAGCCACAATCTTCGATTTTCTAATTGTTTTATCAATGCTGCAATATTAAAGTCTATTTTTCCTATTTTTGAGCGTAGACTCACAAGACACATCCATTTGCTTCCAAAACACAGTTCTACAACTTGTTGAGAGTAATTTTAGCTTTTAACCAACAGACAAGTTTGGTTGAGATATCGGACGCAAAAATAAAAACAATAAAGAAAATCAAAACACTACGAGCTATTGCTGTTTGCCCAGTCATATATTGCGGAATTTTTTTTAACAAAAAGTATGATAAAAAAAATTAACTTCAAAAGATTAGAGTTTCTTTTAATTATTTTTATGATAAAAATATATTTAATTAAAACAAATTTTGAGAATTTAAATAGGATTAGATGTTATCAATTATTTTATTTTATTTTTTCATTTTATTTATAATAATTACTTTATATATATATATATATATATATCAATTTTTAAAATGATGTAAACTAAAACAAAAAAATAATTTTGCAATAACAAAAATAAAAAATACTAAATTGTAAGGAAAAAAAATATTTAAACCAATTAAAAATAATCCTTGTTCAATTGTTTGACTGGTTTCATTAAATAAATATAAAATTATTTAATAAGCATATTACCACAAGATATACCGTTATTTCCTTTTCCTTTATTTAACTATCAGTAGAAACTAAAAGCCTATAAATAAAAGAAAAGAAAAAGGAAAGAGATACCAAAGGAAACATCTTTTTCATCATTTCCATCTTTTATAAACTATCATTTCTCTTAATTATTTTTTGCCAAGTTGAGGAAACGTTGGCAAATGAAAAATGGACACATTCAAAAACCATATCCTAATGCTCACATACTATATTAGCAACACTGTGAGCATGAGTTTTTTTTTTTTTTTTTCAAAGCACACATGTATCATCCATATCAATAATCAATTAATTTAGGTGTTTTGTGGTATGAGTTGACTAGATAATTACGTTTAAGACAGATAAAATTATTATAAATAATATTTTTATAAATATTTAACATAATTTTATATCCAGAACTCAATACCTAAATCATTTATTAAATAGAATAATTTTATAACAATTGATTCATACATTTAATAATATAAATAAGATTATGTATATATTTGGTTTGCATCATCAAAAAATGTTACAATACATATTTCAATATAAATTTAACTGATACAAATAAAAAACATAAAAATAAAAATTAATCTTAATTCGTTGATAAACATAATTTTGCAAGCGGCAAACCCAACATTCTCTATGTGGTAATTGCGGATTTAACTAAAAAACTAAAATAAAATAAAAACACGGAGAAAAGCCTTCATTCCATTTAGCAAGACTGCTTCTAATCACATGACGCCACATCATAAAGATTTTTGAAGCAAAAAGTGCTGACATGGGTGCACGCAACGAGCGTGCTACCGAGAATCTAACAGGCAGAGAAGAAGAAAAAGAAAATCTAACAGAGGCCACAAGAACTTGTGGCCTAGAATCGAAACCTCGGTATGACGTGGCACCTGAGTCTGCTTTAAACGGATCAAAATCCTATTCGTCGTGCCTCCACTGACACTTCACATCAAAAACCCAAAACCCAAACCCAACACAAGTAACGAAGAAGTCACTGCCATCTCGCAGGTTTCGATCCCCAGAAGGAAAAAAAAAATGCACGAAATTAGAGACCCTGCAATTCGGCTCTTCGGTCAGAAGATCCCTTTCCCTGAAGATGTTGACAAAGAAGAAGAGAGTGGTGAGGATAGAGAACAAGAGATGGAAGAATATGAAGACGAAGGAAACAAGGTACGGTTGGTTTTCTAGTTTCTCAGAAAAATGGTTTTAAGAAACATAACATAGCAACGCTTTTATGACATGTCTGTACATATTACACTCCTTCCTTCTAATGCTAAAACCACTCTCATGGCTCAGTTTTTTCTCTCCAGTTTTCCTTTATCCCCACTCTTCTGTTTTTTTTTTTTTTTTTTTTTTAATAATTTCGTTTTTACTTGAATTTTTTCTTCTCAAGTTGTTTTCAATGAAAATCTAATACCCTTTTGTTTATATTTTTCTTAATTTCGATTGAAAGTTAGTTTTATGAATGTTCCCAATTGCCAGATTTATTGCTAATATGTAAGCTTCAATGTTTTGGAAATTAACAAGTCAGAGTAATGAAAGAAAACTTTTCTCTTTTTACTTTACGATTCCAAAACTTGCTATTTTTCTGGAAAAGCTTATATAGGTGTTGTGTTGGAAATCGACAATCACACACACACAAAACGTAAAACAGAAAAGAGTATAGGGAAGAGAGATATGACACAGTAATTTACCCTGGTTCACCCAATGTAGGCTACATCCAGCTTGTCTGTACTATAATCACCTCACCGCCACTCGTTACAAGTCACTCGGTTTACAAAGGGAATATAAATAGGGTTAAAAGAAAACCCTAACAGCAGCTATTCATGGGCCCTAGCCCAAACTACTAATAAAAGTAAAATATTACAAATAATCAGAGGCCCACAACAGTACCTAGCCTCTACGGGCCTGGGGGCGC
>PYAF01002171.1:1251370-1368621 GCA_007407185.1 Glycine tomentella | reverse complement strand
GTGTTAAAAAAATTGTTAATAAAGATGTTACTTGTATTTCTCTTTTCAAAAGTAAGGATTCAAATTAATAATACTAAATGGGGATTGATAAGTTGTTAATAGATTGAGAGAGAAAAAATGAATACAATGGAAAAAGACTGTGAATTATATTTAGTTGTTTACTAATTTACAATTCTTTATTTCATAAATTTTTATCTGAGCAACCTAGTTTCTTTGAGAATTGTAATACAAGTTAATAAAATGAAAAACATTTAATGTTTAATATTTTTTATTTTGAAATCTATATATGTAAAAATTATAAAATATTTTTATTTCATTAAATATGAAAATGTTAGCCTCATATTTAAAAGTTAATAGCATATAATATTACTCAAGCTTCTTCCTTTTCAGTCATGGAAAATAGTATTTTTTTTTCCTCTTATGATTTGTTTGGCACACGAAAAACAAAATGAAAATTGAGAAGTGAAAGAAGAAATAAAGGAAATATTTAAGATTAAATTTATATGCTAAATAAAAAATATAAAAGAAATAAATATAACGTCAGTGTCTCCCATGATAAGAAAAATCATCGATACAAATTATAGTTTAATAATATTTCTGAAAAAAATATTAACTAAGTTTTTACAAAATTTTGACAAAAAAAAATCAAATTAACTAAGTTTTTATAAATTATAATTGGATCAATGTGTCTTATGGTACAACACCTATTTTTTTATGAGAATAAATTGTTTTTTATCAACATATTTAAGTATATAGAGAGAGAGGATATGATATGAGGATGTTCATTTTATGTGAGGATGTTCATTTTATGTGAGAATGATAATGATCAATCTCAATTGTTAGATTAAAATAAAATGTCAAGATGAAAATATTTTAAATTTAAATTAAATTTTTATTTAACCATAAAAATCTCTAAAATATTTATCAAACATGAAATCAAATTTCTTAAAGATTTAATTTATGTCACCTTAAAATATCTTAAACTTATTACCACCATGACTAGCACCACTAAAAATGGTGTCACCGTTATTTCCACCACCACCGTGATTGCCTCCTTGACCATTATCATCGCCACCAACATGATCTCCATTGCGGCATCAACGAAGATCATATTGGTGGTGACGATGATGGTCATGATGACCATCATGGTGATAATTGTTGTGATGACGATCTTGACATAAATTAAAAAATTGATAAATGACATAAATTAAATCTTTAAAATATTTGATTTCTTGTTTAGTAATTTTTTTAGATATTTTATGGTTATATAAAACTTTAATTTAAATTTAAAATATTTTAATCTTGACCTTTCATTATAATCTAATGATTAAAATTGATCATTCTCATTTTTATATTAGATGGTCATTCTCATATGATATGTCCTCTTTTTTTCTCTCTCTCACACTATATATATATATATATATATATATATATATAAAGAATGAGAGAGAAAACATATAATATGAGAGTGAGAGAGTTAAATGTGAACTATACAATCATATATGAAATGTTAAAATTTAATGTTATGTGATTTCTTAAAAAGTCATTACTTTATAATAATAAAAACTCACATAACTTATTATGTTTTAATTTTGACCATTCTTGACAAAAAAAAAAAAGACCATTCATGCCAAATCTAATGGTTAATAACTCTTATGACTCTCACGTAAGATAGGCTCTCTAACTAGATATGTTTTACATATGAAGAAAGATCCACTTACTCCACTCTAGTTAGAGTTACTTCTTATTCTCACCATCCATTTTCTTGAACTAATGATTAAGATGAGTTACTTATTAAGGAGATGAATAATGATGAATAAGAGTAACTCTATCATAGTTACTTTTGGAGTAAGTAGATATCATCATTCAATCATAACTCATCATATATGATAAGTTTATTGATTTTAATAATAATTACTTTAAAAAACATATTAACAACTAATTATGATTCGACAACTGTGTAAAAGTATATTTTTACACTTTCATTGACCATTAAAGTCTCTCTATATATATTGTGGAGGCAATTCCCCAATACCCTAAGATGCATTTGCCCAACCCCAAATTAACTCTTTCATTGTGCCTTTGAACCACTTATTGTTGTCTTCTCTAAGCTAATGATTTGCTCTACTTAAAGGCTCCACACCATATTTGCTTCATTTTACTCCCACTGTTACTATATTTACACAATACTCCACACACAGATAAATAAGAATCAACCCTAATAATTTGTTGTTTATCTAATAATCGATTTTAATTAGAGAATTTATTTCATCAATATAATAATTGATAACTTGTTGGTCATGGGTTTGAATCCGGAAACAATCTATTTACATATACAAGGGTAAGATTGCGTATAATATTTCTCCCCCTTACCTTTGCATAACGAGGAATCTCTAGGGAATAGGGTACATAATTTTTTATGATAATTGATTATTTTTATTTAAAATTGATTTTAGCATGTAGTATATGAGAAATTGACTTTCATAGGTGAAAATCAATATTGTTATTTCTCTCTTCTTTATTTTTGTTCACCATTTTTTATCATATGCCAAATATTGGATTGGAACACGTTGTATAATTATATTTTTTTATTAAATATATTATTTCTATTTAGTACATTTTATTTGTGTGTAAATATGTCAAAAGATAGTTTCAATATATATATATATATATATAATTATATATATATAAGGGACATTTACAAATGAAGGAGGTAGGGAAAAAAGAAGAAGATAGAAACAAACATGTGAGTTTGTTAAATACGTGCGCTATTTTGAATTTACATATAGAAGATGTGGCATACATAAGTTTGTTTGTTGGAAGAGTGTGTTTGTTTGTTGGGAGAGAAAGGTGTTTGTTGCATATGCTGCCAACAGTTAGTGTCTCCAAAATCTTACCGTCCATTTTCATGTTATGAGCTTGGTTGGTTCTCTAAACTCCATTCACCGAAATCAAAGCTACACCTTTCGTCCTGCAACAATTTGTTAGCTCTTAGATATGATATTCATCTTTCCTTTTTTTCTCTCTACTCTCATGTCTTTCCCTAAACAAATATTGTTCTAATCCTTTAGTTACCTCACACATTCACCTCTTTTCAACATTTTCATTCACTTCTCTCTATTCGTTTCCAATACATTGCCTCCACTATCGCAAGAAGGTTTGTTTTTCGCCTTATTGCAATTTGGATTTCCCTTTAAACATTGAAATATATCTTTGCCCCTCAGTGTTCAAGTTTTTTTTTTCATATTCAGATTGTTTTTGTTTGTTTGTTGCATTAGAAAAACTCAATTTATGGGGATTGATGATAAACTTGTGGTGTCTTTGACCCTACTTGCTTTTTAATGGCTTGGAAAAGAGTTTTTTATTTCTACCATAGGGTTAATATTGTTGCTTCCAGGATAATTTTAAATAAGTTAATATGTTAAATAAAAAATTGTACTATCAAAATTTTGTTAAACTAATAATCTTTCTTTCCTACAATTGTATGTGGGAATACTAGAAGGGAGGGGATGTTGGATGTGTTAACTCATAATCCTAATTTTGCAGGATGGGAAGAGTTAAATTGAAGATCAAGAAATTAGAAAGCATAAGTAATCGACATGTAACTTATTCAAAGCGAAAAAGTGGAATTATAAAAAAAGCAAAGGAATTATCAATTCTATGTGATATAGATATTATCCTTCTTATGTTTTCTCCAACAGGAAAGCCAACATTACTACAAGGAGAACGCAGGTAATAATAATGATCAATCATTTTTGTTTAGTATCAAGAATGTATGATATTGTAGCTTAATTTACTAAACAGTATTAAAACTAAATCATACTACTACTAACTACTTTGCCTTGTTTTTAACACTCTGATTTTTCACATTTAACGTTCATTTTTATAATTTTTTCTTATTCATGCCAAAACCAAACGTATAAGTTCATACAACTCTATTAACTTTTTTAGAAAAGTGGAACAGGCCACATTCGTTGAATCTTGGACACTAATTTAAAATTCACTTTTAAAGTCTTGAAATTAAAAATATTAAATCCATGTATTTTTTTAATGATTTTGCATATTGGTTATTATTTCCAGCAATATTGAAGAGGTCATTGCAAAATTTGCTCAACTTAGCCCACAAGAAAGGGCCAAAAGGTTTAACAAATTATTTTATGAAGTTTTTATTTTTCATTTATTTGTGACAAATAAATTAATCTATTTTCTCATTTGATTGAGCAGGAAAATGGAGAGCCTTGAAGTAAGATTATGTTGTTTTTCTCATATATACCTTTACATATACTATTTTTGTTGCGATAAATGTGTCTTTTTTGTTGTCTCCCCAACTTTTAGTGTTGCTTAGAATTCTAGTTTTGTTTAAAATTTAGGCACTAAAGAAAACCTTTAAGAAGTTGGACCATGACGTAATAATTCAAGATTTCTTAGGTTCAAGGTAATCTATTGTGATTATCAAATTATCAATATCTTTTATGTAAAGGCTTAATTTTAAAGGTTATAAGTTTTATTTTTCTACCTTGCAGCAGTCAAACAATGGAGGTACAATTTCTTCATAGACATCATTATGTTTAATAATAATTTCAGAGACTTAAGTTAGCAGATGAACATCCAAAATGATATAATCCTCATGCAGGAATTATCTCACCAAGTCAAGGTTTTACAAGCTCATATCACAGAAGTACAACAAAGAGTGAGGTGCAACTTTGGAGCTTTTGGTTGTTAAAGTATTTCTTTTTGGTTTTACAAGCTCTCTTGTTGAACTGTTATTCATTTGACCTCTAACTTTCAGGTTTAGTGCTTTGCAATCACTAGATTTTTCTTTCCCACATATAGTTTTCTTATGTATCATTTTCTTGTGCATTTTTACTTTGACATTTTCGTTTTGCTTATATTCTTGATCACACGTCACACAAATTCTTTTAGATGATATCACTTAACATTTCTCAAACATGTCTAAAATTGATTTAATTTTATTTCAAACATGTTTATATGGTTGGTGCTTGGGTTTAGTGTTTAAGCATTATTGATATTTTTTAATCTCTTTGACATTTAAATTTTCTCTATATAAAGTGATTAATTACAGCATTAAAGAGATGAAAGATAACTAATGATAATGCAAAATGTTATTATATCCCTTTTCCTTAACAAAATACTAACACATTACATGAAAATGTCAAGAAATGTATATGTGAAACTTAATTTTTTCTTTCAGAGATGAAACTAGTACAGTTGGTACTTAGTTGTTAAGTTTTATTGGTAGTTAAATTGTGACTAAAATATTATAAATTGGTTGATAGACTTACAAAAGGAAAGAGATTGTTATTTTAATTCTACGCATTATTCACTATTTATAGGTGAGAAAAAATCCAATGAAATTTAACCTTTTGCATCACATATTCTTTCATCTACGGATGTGGATTACACCCTATTTTTTCACAACTAGGACTTTGTTTAGGTTAGAAAAGGTGTAATCATTATACTAGTTGGCATTTTAAATATCTAGATTTTCATAGTTATAAAACAATTCCTATGCTATTGGACTCAAACCTACTTTGTAATTTTGAACAGTTCATATACATTAAATTTCATTGAACTTCTACCTTATTTTTCTCTACCAATAATAACATGATCATAACATAAACATAATATTACAGAAAATTGATGTTGTTTTGCTTGATTTGTGGATCATGAAAGTTTGAGTATCCATCATAGAGTAATATTGTTTTACATTTGCAATTTTTTTAGCTATTGGAATAATCTAGAGAAGATCAATAACTTAGAACATCTTAGACAAATGGAAGACTCACTACGGGAATCAATCAATCGAGTAGGCCTACAAAAAGTAAGATTTTTTGTTTCATGTAGACTAATCATATTGTTCTCTTAAATTCAAATGTCAATATACTAGTCTATTTAATAACTACTAAAATATTAGGTTTATATTTTTAAATGTCTGCATTTTTCTAAAATTTGACCTAATTACTTGAGTTTTTCATTGGCAGGAAAATTTAGGAAAGCACCAACTCATTTCACTTGAATGTGCTAACCAGGTAGCAAATGTTGTACTCTGTTTTTGTGTGTCAATATCTCTTGTTCTTTTCTTAGAATACTTATTTAGGATAATGTTACTTCATAGTTGCAGGAAGGGATGACATTACCTTTGATGATGACAAGTTTACAAGAATCCCAACCTCTATCTTGGCTTTTGAATAATGATAATCATCAATTGATGTTACCCAATGAACCAAAATTTCTATCCTTTAGGTGGGTTAATTCTTATGAGTCTTGCATTCTCAATTTCAAAGAGCTTTGGACTTCTCTTGAGCTAACATAAGTTAAATTATTGAAGTGGATTCTTCTTATGAAAATTATATATACATTTTAACCATCTAATAAATCGATATTCCAATTCATATGTTTCATTAGAGTACTAATTTTTATCAATTTTCTATCTAAAATTGGCACATATTGTCTTTTATTTCATTTTGAAATATAGTTATTAATTCAATTGCATAACATGCAGTGATAATACCAATAGAGATGATGACTACTCAACTGACATTTCACTCCCGAACTATTTTGGTTATATTGGGAGCAACAAACTTGAAGTTGGCAGTTCTCCCCAAGTCACTACTTTGGGTCAAGGAGGTGGTACCATGAATGAGTTAAATGGAACTACTTACTTAAATGTACAACATTGTGACCAGTTTGTATACCCTCCTCCACCAGATATTAAGGAAGTGAAAAATTTCCCTACAATGGACAATAAATCAAACATTGTTGATTACCCAGTTAATAACAACTTTGATCTTCCTAGATCACTGTTTGAAAATGGACATCAATTTTGGAATTCTGCTTCTGGGTCTTGTGGGATAGCCATGTATAATGAGAATGACTACCATAGGGTAAGCAATTATTTTCTGTTTCATTAGTTCATACTTCTTAGTTCAAGGTAGGTTTTGAATTTGTTAAAAGATAGTATTCATAAAAAAAGAAGAAGAAGAAGATAGTATTATTCATCATGTTCAAACTCTTTATGTTGTATTTCTCTAGTTTTCTAATAACCAAGTAGGCTTTGGTTGGTTTCTAATTTCCTGTGTTTTGCAGTAATTGATTGGTAAATTGTTCATGCTGGCCTTTTCAAGTGAGAAGAATGTTAGCTGATAAGGACATGACCAATGCTTGCAAATCATTTCCACAAAAAACAACTTAAGTTGCCTTTCCACCTGTGAGGTTAACGGGGCTCATAAGAGTGGGCAATGTTAGTTGTATATATTATATGGCTTGTAGGATGCAGTTTGTTCACATATAAGTATTCATGTTGACTAGTAGATTTTTGGAATTGATCAATGAGCCAAGATGTAAATTTGAATTTTGTACAATAATAATTTCGTGTGATTTGAGACTCGAGTGTAGTTATTTTAAAAAATAGTTTCTTGAAGTAAAAATTGTTGATGCTCTTTATGTATAAGATAGTATTATGCTTGTATGTAAAAAATTATGAACTGGATAATTAGGACAAAAAATAAGCATCGACAAACATTAATATTTACCGATAGTATATAGTTAATAGTTGCCTCTTCCTTGTCTGCTTACCAAATCACTTAGATTATAAGAATTATATTATATATAAATCTAAAAATACTATGGACAGGATGCTAATTGGCAGAGATAGAGGAACATTTTAAAGCCGAATACATAATTTTATTTTATTCATCCATGTCTTCCATTCGTTCTTACATAGAATCACCTCTTAAAGCCGGATACAACGACATATAGAAGCTAAAATGTTGCTGCTTTTATTTTCTATTCTATACCTTTATTGCTAAGCCCGAAATTACCATACTTGATACTTCCATAGCAATATTAAAAGTTGAAAAAATGGCGGGTTGATAAACTATACCACCACTGCCACCTTAACTAACTCTGCCTCTTTCAATAAATAAAGGAGTGTTGAGACAATCCAAATGACCAGGGTATGCCTCTCTCATTTGTTCCCAATGACTCTCACTTCTATATTATGTCACTTTTTTTCCTAATTATTATACTACACTTTTGGTATTATACTAATAACCAATTAACCATAATCTATAAATGATACACTAATTTTAAGTGCCAACACTTCCAGAAACTAACCGTAAAGTGTTGCCATGTCCTTCCATGTCTCTTAATTGAATTGTTTCCCTGTGAAGGTCTGGCCAAAGGACCAGTTATCAGGGGCAACATTGTTAGAGACCAAGGTGCGGCCCTCGCTAGTGGTAACCTTAAAGGAGAGGCTTTGTCCATTGAGGTAAGTGTTGCTTTGCCAGTTCTGACCCCAATTTCTGGACATTGGTTGCCAATTAGTTCTTGAACCTTTGATTGAAACTGCTTGAACATCACCAGCACCACCAACGTTGGTGATTAGAACTAGATTGAAGTAAGAATGGCCATTGATGGTGAACCTGATGCCTCCTCTCTTTTGACATGGGACCCTACGTTATCACAAATAAGGAAAATCAGCATGAATTTGCCACAAGCATAGATTCCTATAATTCACAAGAAATCAGCATGTCAAGTATATAAATTAAAGAGAACATGTGACACATTCTTTCTAGCATAGTTTAGTATTATCGGGTAATGAATTTAATATCATTAGTTATGAAAGTCAGCTTTACATGAATTTCACGTAATAGTAAATAATAAATTGAAAAGAGTATGTTAGAGCATCTCAGTACTCTTTCTTTTGTTCTAAACTCATGTTTTTGGATCTTAATATGTTACATCAGATTTAAGAATTTCACTAACTTTTTAAGAACTTAAAATCTTCATCTGATGATCCCCTCAACTTGTTAGAGTTATGCCCGACGCAGTTAAACAGTTCGTTAATAGCGGATGCCTTAGGCATCTGTTTTGTTAGATAGTAGTTTTTTCATCTTTTGTTCCTGCGTTTTATTGTTTCCCCATCATCAAAAAATTTAAGAACTTAAAAATGATTTTCACATATTACTCCATATCTTTATACTTTCTACTATTCATGTTGAAAATTGGTTCTTAGATAAGAAATGTTCTAATTCGGTGACTTCCAACTCATTCTTCTCATACTCAATCCAAGAGAAAACAACTAAAACCTTTACTTTAGACCCACCAAAAAAAAATATTTATTGTTAGGCAAAAAAATTAAAATATTATTTTTTAAAAAAATTACGAATTTATTGTAATTTTAAAAGTATTTACGCATCTATAGCAATGAGTCACGTCTCTCCCTCAGACGTGATTAATTCCGTCGCTACCATCTTTTGCAACCACAATTTATGTCGCAAACTGAGTTAGCGACTGAAATAGAAATCGAAATTAGCGATTAAATTTTAGCAACCAATGTTTTTCTAAAAAAAAAAAAGGATTCACGCCACGTGCTAATTTTTTTGTTGACTACCCTGCCCCCATTTGATAAATAAAGAAAAAAAATGTCCCCATTGGAGACATTGTAAAAGTTTAGAGCGAAAAATGAAATTAAGCCTAAATATAAATATATAAATGTATCTTTTGATTTGTTTTATATTTAGGTTTAATTTCATTTTTCGCTATAAAGTTTTACAATGTCTCCAATGGGGGCATTTTTATTTCTTTATTTACCAAATGAGGGCAGGGTAGTTAACAAAAAAATTACCACGTGACATGAATCCTTTTTAAAAAAAAAAAACATATTGGTCGCTAAAATTTAATCGCTAATTTCGATCTCTATTTCAGTCGCTAACTCAGTTTGCGACAGAAATTTTGATGAAAAAATGGTAGCAACAGAATTAGCGACAGATTTAGTCACGCATGAAAGAGGCGTGACTCATTGTTATAGATGCGTAAATACTTTTAAAATTGCAATAAATTCGTAACTTTTTTTTAAAAAAAAACAATATGTTAATTTTTTTGCCTTTATTGTTATTTTTATAAAGTAAAAAAAATAACATATGTTAACAAAAATGTCGAACATATAACTCTTTCTTTTAAGGTAATTTTTTTTTCTTTAAATTTGTTTTAAGCCCCTCTCATTATTGGGCCGGCCCTGAGTTTTCTCTAACCATAAACTAAATAAGAACCTTTCTTGTGCTTAAGAACCTAGCAAGAACTAGTGGTAGAAAATAGAAATGCTCTTATAAAATGTGCTAATAGCTAGTATTCCTATTCCTAGTGAACCATGACACATCCTGAAATGATTAGGAAAAGAATATGAAAAATTGAAGCGAAATCAGCTACCTTTTGTAAGCCACAGGTACTATGCCAGCTCTGTATTGAGCTATTTGTTGGAAGACAGGCTGAGAGAGATCAAAATGTTGAAGGGGAGGGTTGCACCAGCCACCTGCATCATTTGGGAGGGCATTGTTTGGTGGACAGAAATTGGTGGCAGTGACCACAACTGTGTCTGGAAGGCACCACCTTTGGTCATTGACACACTTGATCTCAAAGCAAGCCCCACAGCTCAAACCATTGTTGAACAAGGCCGTGCTCAAAGCAGCCGTGTTAGTCCCGTAGCCCTGGCTATACAGGTTTCCATATCCACAAGCTCCACCTGCAACAAAGCTCCAAATGAAGGTTTTGTTGTCATTCTCAGGCCATCTTTGTCATTAGAAGTTACACCATTTCTTCATGGGACTAGACTACTCATGTCCGTGGCCCTATGCAGAGGGATCAATAGGGGAAATTGAGACAAAAAATGTTGAGGGTAACCAAATTAATGTGCAGCATGTTACACTATATAGTTTCTAACATCAGTAATATGAAAAAGTTTTGTATAAGTAAAAATTATTTAACATTAAAAGAAATGAGTTACACCTGTAAATTCCAATTGACTATTCTATGAGAATTCTAACCCAAAATGAAAGAGTTGCTAGGATGCGCTTGTTATAAAAGTGAGTAGTTCATAAAAGTGTGCAAATAAGTGGGATGAAACTTTCCAGTTTCCACCATGCCCATATTTGCTTGACAAAATAAATAAAAAACAATGATAATTTACTTTATTAATGGTCAAATTTTATAAGGTAAATTACAAATGAGTTGGACAATATTCTCAACCATTTCAAATCTTTTATAGTAAGTTTGAACTGATTTTATTTTTTCAAACTAAACTTCACATCAAGCTTTTCTCCTATTTCTTTAAGATTTCTTTTTTACAATTTTTATAGCCATGACTCCCCTCTCTTGAAAAGTTTGGACAAATGTTATAAACAAATACATAATACAGAAAGAAAAAAACGGTATTTTGAAAGAATAAACAGAGTTGGTCCTCCTTTAACATGCTTAACAACGTGTGGCAGAAACATTACAGTAAATTGTCACACACACCCATTGTGCCAGAGGCATCGCCCCCTCCATAGAAGGTAGCATGAGCATCCATCCAACCATCACTGTCCCCATAAGCACCTAAGAGAAACCCAACCAAGAGAACACTCAAAAATACCATGTTTCCTGCAAACAATAGTAGTGAGTCTTGGAACAGGTGCCACAATAATTTCAACTGGAAATCAAACATGCACTCAGTCTGTGTGTGATTTCGCAATTAACTAGCGTAATGCCAACAAAAGGAACTGACACAATTGTTAAGTGTGGGGACCCTGACATGCCAAGTATTGCTGTTTCATTTTTATGCAGGGACAAATATTTTTTGGTGAAACCACGTGGTTTTGAGCCCTTTCTACCTTTATTTGTTCCCAAAACTAGAGTAGAGTTAGAGTTTGTTGATGTGCAAGTAAGAAACCTTCGTTGCCTCTAGAAGGAAACGAGCCAAGAAGGTGTCATTTCCCTTGCACACTAACTACCAGTGCTAGTATAGACCCTCAACTAACCTTACTTTTCTGATACTTGTGTGCTAAATTTGATCAAATTGTAACTAGAGTGAACTAAGACTCTTTCTGAAACAATGACATAAGAGCTCTAATCTATATATGATCCTTGCACGCATGGCTTAATATCTGGTGCATATTTAAAATATAGATTGTGTTATTTCCAAGACAAGTAGTGAAACCAAAGATTATTCTTAATTAACTGTTTAAGATCAAAGTACTAAACTCGCGAAAACGACCATAACTTTCTTTTGTGCAAAACAAAAATTATTTAACTAATCAGGCCAACCAAAAAAGCTCTTAAGTTATACTTAAGTAATGATGGAGAAATGGAATATCCTTCTACAAGTGTTCTTAATATTTTATAAAAAAAAATGATTTAATATCCAGAAAAAAAAAAGACTCACTATACAATAAGTAGGAAGATTAGCAAAAAAGATGTTGTAAAAGAATTTGAAATTATTGCAATGCATGATCATTCTACTCATGTGATCTGCTTTATTCAATTTTTATTAAATATTGAAATCCATAAAATGTTTAAACAGAAGCTTGGTGGAAGTGAGGAAAGTAAAATTGAATGTGGCATAAAAGCAATTAATGCCCCTCACCGTACAGTGTTCTGCCCAAGAGAGCATAGTTTCAAACCAGCTGCCACAAGATTGTCGAATAAGTAGAATTTAGATTGGATTCTTCACGTAAAGTTTTGAAATTGAGTTTCATAGGAGAAAAAACTATATTAAAGATAGTCAATGATAGATAAAGTCAATAAATATTTCGAACCAACCAACTTTTGTGGTTTTTTGATCTTTGGATCCACTAACAGTGTTACTACCACTTACCAAGAGATACATTTGAATTTGTAATTGATTGCTAACATTAGGGGCCCCAGTAGGTCACGACTCAATGAATGTTATAGTACGGTAGCTAGGTTGCAAGCTTACAAAATCGGTTGCCTTAATTAATTGAAACTTGGAAAAGAGATATACAGGATAACACAGCACGTGGAAGAGGCGGTGAGTGATATTCTTTCGGAGGACCAACAACATTCCAATCTCATTTACTTTCATTTCATTCCATTCAATACTATTTGACCCTGATTGAGAGAGAAAGATACGCAATTATAATATAGTAAGTAGAGATGTTAAAAAATAATTATCCACTTTGAAATTTAAAGCAAAAATTCAATTAAAATATGGAGATGCGGGGTATCGATCCCCGTACCTCTCGCATGCTAAGCGAGCGCTCTACCATCTGAGCTACATCCCCTACACATAGTGTTTTGGAGTCAATTTAATATTTCCAATATAAAGTGCCACGCATCGCATTCAAATTTACGATAAACGGCTCAGTAAGTATCACGTTATTAATACTAGTATTTTAATTTGTAAGTTCTATGAGATAAATATGCATTTTTATATAATTAAGATTATATTATATATTTGCTTTAAAATGGACAGTTTCAATTATAATATAAGGTTATCTTTAACTTTTAAAAACATTATTAAAATTAAATTTAGAGATGGAAACAAGTAAAGATTATCTGGAAGAGATAGACAATTGAAAAGTCTACAGATAAAGGTAATCTGTGATGACTGAAACAATATTTTTTAGCTAATTGCGAGAGTAATGTGCGAAATGTACATTCTAGTAAGAAAAAGAATAAGAATATTAAGAATGTTTGAGTGGGTGAGAAGAGTAAAAATATTAATTGTCAAGGTATGCGATCTATTTTCATGATTTAGATTTCACGAAAATATAGTAAAAGATTGTAAATGATTCATTTTCGACAGAAATATAAAGAGAGAAAGAGAAATTGGGGAATTAAATTAATAAAAAACATTTTATTTTATAATATCTAAATAAGAAAGAAATATGTTTAAAGAAACACACACATGAAAGGGTCATTACATCCCTGTGTTTTCTCTTGCAATTAAGTAGTGACACTTTTCTAGAATTCCCAACAATTACGTGCCACGGTGCTCGTACCTTGTCACGACTATTCGCTTTCAAGTTGATTGTCCACAAAAATTTGTAAAGTACTGTCCCTGTTGTGGACAATTACAAAATATTTGGCAAATTAAAAAGTACCTTTGTATCTGTTGATAGCAAATTAGCAACATTATAAGTTAGTGTATTATACGCACCTTGTGAGTCATCATCATTATCAAAATAAATGTACGTAAATATTGTCAGCTGACTCATATATTCATAACGGGACACTTGTATGTCTTGCAATATTTGAACTCTTGTCAATTATTGTTACATATATGATAGCTATGACAAATGAACCAATAATTAATTTTAACTAAAGATTATGTTTGAAACAATGTGTTAATAAATATAATATGTTTCTAACACTCCTAAATTTTATAAGGTGTGCTTGTGTGTGAAAGCAATAGAACCCACCAATAATATTTTTTCTTTTCTTTTTTGGAGATAAAAAAGATAGGCTTTAATTTTAAGATCTCGTTAAATAGTGTTCTTAGAACTTTGATTAAAGAACTAAAATGTATTTATTGTGGAGATTAAAGGGAAGTATAAAAAAATCATGAATAACTTAATTTTATGTATTCCAATAAAAATATTTTTTCTTTATTTTTTAACCAATGCCCCTGATAACAGTTTGTCTTCATTTTAGAGTGATGGGCCTAATGGTGACAGTGTGAGTGTACCCTTTCGTCAAATTCAGATATGGGCTTGCATTTGTTTGTAATTTATTTCTGGCAATTATTTCCTGCATCTTTACAATTGCTTGTTACACCTTTTTAAGCTTTCAGAAAGATTATTCCAGAATGTAAATTTTTATATTACGGAAAGGTTAATTTGAAATGTAATTCTACATTTTGGATTAGGTACAGAATGCAAAAATGACGGTGCAGGAAATAGTTGTCTTTATTTCACTGCATGGAGGTATGCAGGTCCAATGGAATCCCATGTTGGTCATTCATTTACATTCATTAAGGCCAGATCTCTTATCTTGGGCTGTTGAGCCTAGTTTCTGTTTAGGAGTTTCTATTTGTCCCAATTGGTTTTGCTACTGCCCTCAACCATTTCTCAAAATTCCAAAATTATCCATTCCCAAAATGCACTACAGAATTATGTTTTCGCTACATAATAGGGGGTGCAAAAATTATGTTTCGTTGTGCAAATATATAACTAAATCACGATTTCGTTATGCATAATTTCCACACTTGCTATTATGCAGCGAAAACATGATTTTGTAGTCTATCTTTGTCTACGAAAAAAAATGCATAACAAAATCATGATTCCGTTGTATAAAGGGGTTTAAAATAGACTATGCAATAGAAATGTGATTCCGTTGTACGATGTGTAAATATATTCTATGGAAAAAGTGTTTCTGCATATAAAATTCTAGAATGGGACACGTTTTTGTTGTGTAATTTTTACGCATTCTCTTTTTATACAATGAAAACATATTTCCGTTTGATTTTTTCATGAAAAAATAATTGTAGAATTAAGTTACCTTTTTTACTTGAGTTAATTTCATAAAAATTATATTAATGATGCCACACATTACTTTTTCTTAAATAGTAATCAAATTAATTGTTACATAAATTACCTTTTTATTTAAATTTAAATTAATGATGACACAAGTTACTATTTTTAATTGCAATCAAAATAATATTATTAATTGATTTGATTACGATTAATAAAGGTAATTCTTATAATAATTAATTTGATCACCTTTATAAATGGTAACTTGTATCCAATTAATTTAATTTGAATTTAAAAATATATTGAGTACTATTAAAAATGATAAATTACATCACAATTAGTTTAATTACTTAAAAAAGGTAATTGCATTTATAGTTAATAAAAAAATCATAAAAACAAAAAAAATACACAACAAAAATACGATTTCATTGTGTCTCAACAAAGGTCACAACTGAATTGTGTTTCTGTTGTGTATTTAAGAGAAAGTGGAGGGTATCACGAAGGAAGGGGGGAAGACAAAGAGTGAAGGGTGAGAAAATTTTAAATAGGAAGCAAATTGGGTATTTCACCTTGGTATAGGGGGAAGGAGCACAAGTTGTAGGGACCAATAGAAGTCTCCTCACTGTTTTGGGCTGCTCTAAATGTTTACTTTGTATTGGGCTAGACCTAATAAAACACTAGGATCTTTTATTTTTCTGGATTAATTACATTTTTACTTTCTTTAGTTCAAATAATAATTTTTGAGTTGATTATGTTTTTTAAATGACGCACATTTAGTCTTTTAGTAACAATTTAAATTAAAATACACCAATCAAAAGATCAAACTTCACTTAAAATAAAATAAGGTTCAAAACTTATCTTTTTCAAATGGTAATTTCATTTTTTATAAAATCTAAAAAAAATCTATTTTTTTAAATTAATTTTATATAAATTTTATTGTAAATTTTTATATGTTTATAAAATTTCTTAATTTAAAAATAAATAAACTTAATTAGGGCAATCCATTATATCAGGAAAGGAAGATGCGCTGGCAACAACAGAAAGGAAGGGGTCCATGTAGCTGTCGGGAAAAAATATTAAAGTTTATAAAAAAATTATAATAAAGGAATAAAAATTACAATTAAACCTATTTTTTAATCATATTGTAGGGTTGCTAATCACAGATCCAACGGTCACGATTTCGTGAGAAGGTCAAAGAGAGAAAAACCCGACTCTGTTTCCTATACCCTAATTTCTCCAATCGCCCCTCTCTCTCTCTCTCTCTCTCTCTCTCTCTCTCTCTCTCTAGATATATATATATATATATACACACACATACAAACACAATGTTCTCAAACCCTAACTCCAGCAGCAGCCTCATCGAAATCCTTCTAGGGTTATTCTCCCTATCAGTCGCTATTCCGTCTTGTCTTGTGTTTTCCGTTCACCCTCTGCATATCTAAGTGTTTCAGCATTTTTTTGTTTGGTCTTTTCAATTCAATTGCATTTAGTTGCTATGTGCCTATGATGGTGTTAAATATACTCCGAGATTTATTTCTATGACCTCAACTTCGTTCTGAGGCACTAGCTTTATCTTCCTTATTTTCGATTAAAAGCGCATGAAAGTGCTGTAAGGGTTTCGCTATACTATTTTTGTAGTGTTCAATTTTTTCCGAGTTATTTCATGATCGAATTGTAACTGCAATGGTATGGCTCGAATTTGCTGAATGCACTCGTGCTACTTATGCTTAGTCTAAAGTTTTGTTCTGCCGTTTTGTTTTAACCTTCAAAATCCACACTTGTATCTCGTAAAAGCAGTATTTATGCGCAGATGATGACAACATAGACAGGGACATCAGCACTCCATAGGAGAATGGTGACTACGTCTAATGGGAATCTCTCTGATGCGTTCATGAAATTTCTTTTTTATGTGGGATACATTTTGAAACAAAAACTAAGTTATTTTGTTACAAAAAACTAGTTTTATTTAGAGCTTATATATACTTGTTGCTTAGTTCTCATAGTAACTATACCATATGCAAGTGACGATAAATTAGACAGGGACATCAGCACTTTTGTAAAGAATGATGATTGTCTTTGGGAATCTCTCCGATGCATAATGATTTTTTGTGTTTGGTTTTCTAATGTCTGTTGGACTGTTTGTGTTGATGTTGAATCGTAGTTTGAGATGCCCGGTAGAATACAGTCAAAATGCCTTCGTTTTTCTCTGATTGATTGTATGTGTCGATATTTGGTTTTTCAAATTTGTAGTCTGTACACAAACTCCTTTTGTCCTACAGAGATTATTTATTCTAATGTAAAGACGTGGCCAATGATGTACTCAAATGCACGTATTATCAGATTTGTTCATGATGATATTCTAATTGTCACTACCTCTGAGGCCATGTCTTGCCTTTAATATATAGTCTCTGTTATGATGAGTCTTGTGTCATTTTGTTCTATTCACGTGTCTTTTTCAAAGAAATGCATTAAACCTGCTTTTATATTCTGATTTTTTTTCATAGTGGGTGTACTTGAGTAGCTTTGTTCTTTTACAGATTTTGCTTTGTATTTCTGCAAACTTGCTTCTTTTATCATTGTCATTGTTTTGTAAGTCATTTGAACTTGCCAATGTTAATTTTTTGTACAAAATTAGCAGATGCCTTAAGAAATTTGGTGCTGGTGTGTGCAGTTTACAAGCCTGATGATTGTCACTAAGAACGGAGATTTGAAGATTCTTTTGTTGAAGCCTGACCATCATTTGGGCTCCAAAAGCATCTAATGTAATAAATCGTTCTATATTGGTATTAATTAATGAAGGCTTTTATTGTGATTGCAAATGCAAGCATGCCTTGAAAGAATAACAGTGATATATATAGGTTGATATGCATGTTATTTGGAATGCAATTTGAGATTGAAAACCAGGGAATCGGTCAGAGGTGATGATGGTTCAAATAAAGCATGGAACTAACCTTTAATTCAAATAAATCATAGATTGGCTTTGATGAAAAAATTGTAAACGAACTGAAAATTGACACAAAGTATTGATCAAAAGGGAAGTAAAATAAAATTGTTTTGATTTAGGAATTCTGCAGTTTGCTAATTTCAAATTGTTTTAATTTATTCTCTTTTACTTGTTGGGGAAGATTGCACTGTAAGGGTAATATCAATGTCATGAAACAAATCATTTTTTTTTATGCTGGAACAAATGATATTATAGTAACGAGCTCCTCGTTAATTTTCTTAATAATTATACAGCTGAAACTAACCAAAAATTTACTATATCAGATATCTACAAACATACTTTAGTACTAGCAAATACTTAGAAACTCGTTAATTGTGGTGTTTATAGGTACTTCTTCATTGACCTTAAGTCGAATAATCTTTCTCATTAAGTCCTAAGGAATTTGATGCCATATTGTATGGAAGAGACTAATATGAATTTTTTTGGTGTTAGTATGCTTTTTATATTAGGCCAATTTTTTTATCAAACTTATTAACTATCATTTGTCATTTTCAATTAAGAACACATAATTATAATACAATATTTCACATCAAGAAGTCCTTGTCATTTTTATTAAACATTCTACAATTAATTTTATCTCAATTAATATTTTGAATTAGTGGATTAGTAGATTGCTTCATATTTCTAATATAAATCTCAATATTAATCTCAATAAGTTGCTTTTTTTCTCTGTTTAGAATACATATTTTGAAGTTTGAACGTTTGTCAATATATTCAATACTTAATGGTCGAGATTTTTTGTTAATAATTTAATTCCGTTACGAAATCATTCATAAAGGGTTAAATTTTAAGATTAATTAAGGCGAAATTGAGAATTAAATTCTTATGCATAAAAAGAGAAAAAAGGTATTCACGAAAGCAGTAAAATTAAAGTTCAAATAGGGTTTTGTCAAAAAATAGTTCAACTATGATGAAATTAATGTTTAGACTTTTAGTGGCTATTTGTAAAGGAGACAATTTTAGGGGAGTTGAATATTTTTTGCTACTAGTGGTGGAAGTAGTAGTTTAATAGGGAAGTTGAATTTTTCTCTCAATTTTTATAGTAGTTTTATTAAACAATAATGATATTTTTAAGAAAAAGAATGAATTTAATGGTGAAAAAACTCGTAATTGTCGTGTAATTTTGACCTCTATATACATGAATTGTACTTTACATGGATATTAATTTGTTAAAATATAAATAATTTTAATAAAAAAAGTAAAAAATAATTATTATTGAATCAATCAGCAATTGAAATGATAATAACAATAATACTACTACTAATAATACATGAAACTATTATAAGTTCGATCTGTTTAATTTTTAATTAATAATCATTACTCTGCATTTTACTCTAAAAAATTACACCCGACAATTTGAAACTGTAAAACCATACTATAGAATAGTTTATACTGGACTAAATATAAATAATTTTCAAATTCTTTATACATTTCACTCACGTAATTATATCAATAAACAAATTCCCAAAGGCATAAACCCTCAATGCATTCATGGAATAAGCCCGATGCCAAACAGATCTGAACCAAATATCCTCGCATAAACACACAGAAATCTAGACTACCACCCATAAGAACTTGAACAAAACGTATCGGCAACGGGGAGAACATAGAAATCCAAGTGATGTTACTATATTTATAATATTAAATATCTAACATAAACATATTGGCCTATTAGCTCAGTTGGTTAGAGCGTCGTGCTAATAACGCGAAGGTCGCAGGTTCGAGACCTGCATGGGCCAATAATTTTTGGAATTTAACAGTTTTTACTTTTCAGTTTTCAATGTGCTAAGGTTCACGGTTCGAACCCAGTATGTACCAAAAATGTTTTTTTTTTTTTGTATTTTAAACAGTTTTTAGTTTTTAATGTGATGACTAGTGATTCCGCAGGTTCCACTTTCTTCTATTTAATTTTGTTTTCTCCTTAAATTCTCTTATCATTATTTTTCTTACAAAGAATTATCTTATTATTTTAATGCTGAATCGAGAAATGAAAATTGGTTGAAGATTTTTCTTTTAGCATAATACACGAGACAAGATTTTGAATGCAACCAGCGGTTGTGGGAATTTTATACAATTTTCTGTATCTGGTTGTTTCAATGAAGACTATAAAATACTACATGAACTTCCACAGTATACAGACATGATTAAAAGTTAAAACACCATGTTTTTTTTAATTAATGATAAGAGACGGACGAAGTGCAAACAGCCATATAAAAATAAAGCCATGAATGAGGCTGAGGCATACAGCTGAGCTGAAAGCTATTTTATTGTCATTTAATTTGAACCAAATTGCAACCTGTTTCAGAATATGATTCAGTAACTAACAATCATTATGCATCAAAATTCAAAATCAATTTTCCTGTTAGAAACGTGCACCGGCTTAATTTCTTAAATGGACAAGTTTTTTTTTGTCCCTAATGGCTCATCTAATTTGTTGGTTGAGGTAACCATTTGCCAGAATTATTTGGACTGGCTTCTTAAACAACTGAAACAAGTTGTAGTCAATACTAATGGCCTTAGTTTTAAGGTCCTTCATCACCATTCATCACATTTTTGAGAAAAATGCCGGCACCCCTTCTCTATTACCATGTGATTTATGCCTAAGCAGTGCACAACGACGAGGGGGTTCTGATGAATCCATCCTGGATTATTATATGAGGCAAATGAATTGTCCCTAATCTCTACCTGTTAAGATTTGGTGCAAATTAATTTTGAATTCCCAATATTAGTGGTTTCTATATAAATTCATTAGGAGCTAGTCCCTAGCGTGTTTGCAAGTCACAGATATGCCCTATCCTTACCGATTATTAGGGAATGTTACCTTTAATCCAAAAGTTATCTAAAAGAAACTAGCTAGGAGCTCAAAAAGCTAGAACAAATTCATAATCATTTTGTTACAAATGATATGATTTAGGCTTTGTTTAACACATAAGTGGGCTTATGAGTCATCCAAAAATTCCAGTACAAAAACATATAAAACAATTGGTTTAATTTTATAATTAGTTGCACACCTCTACTAGTTTGCATGCACTAAAGTAAAATGCATGCAGAAGGTGCCATAACTTATGTTTGTTAATCAGTATGCCTAACCCACCAAGCCTGTAAGTCAATCAATTAATTTACATGACAGATCCTCCTTTCTGGTGAAAATGACAAAGGAGGAGCAAAATGGATTTTCTATTTCAATTATCAGCTTGGGCTGTTCAAATGAAGTGTAACTATTTTGTTTTCTCTCGGGAACTTACTATATTGTACCAATATTCATTTTGGTCTCATGCATATTTTCAACACCTAACACTCTTCGTTTCGTCAGTCGATTATTGGTTAATTGGAAATTTATAATAAGCTGGTTCATCAAATCCAATAAAATTTTACTATCCTACTTTTCTTAGCAGAAAAAAAAATTTGATATATATATTGTGGGTTTAATTTTTTAATCTGATATATTTTTTATAGTTTATGCCAGAATGCTAGGAACATATTCTAATTATAGATCACTTAAAAAATTTCCTTTATGTTCGAGACATATGATTCCGGAAACTCAGACAACAAATGAAGTGACGCTATATGAAGTTTGGTACAGAACTTCAGAGCACTAATGAAAAACCACAAAGCATGTACATTTAAAAATAAAATTGTGCTTAATTAAATCCCCATTAACCAGGGAAGGGTTGCGAGGAGTAGACTTAACACCTAGACCCCATTATAGAAACAAATAATGACAACCTCAAACAATTTCAGACCCCACATGTATGGATGGAATTAAATAAGTTATTAATGATCTACACTATTTGAACACATAAATTCTACACTATTTTTTAATTTATTTCAATAAATTTATTTATAATCTTAGAAAAAACATTTAATTTCTTTTTAATAAATGTCACTCTTGTGTAATAAGTGCCTGTACAACAAGTATTTAATTTAACTATTTATTAAAATATACATTATGTATCAATCATTATTCGCTACATGTTGGCTTTTTAATTGGTCTGAATTTTGAGAGAAGTTTTGTTTGATTCTATCTCCAAGTTTTGAATATCATTTCCTCGAGTTAAATTAAACGGGACGATAAGTACTAGTAATATAACTATAAATTACATATCATTGTATTATAACATAGTAAACTTTCTTCTAAAAAAACACAGAGTAAACTGAAATAACTCCCGCAAACTACATTTTTCCTCCTCAAACACCCACATTGATAGTTCTTTGATCTTTCCCATTTTTTAGTCCTTCCTTGTCCCTTCTCATCTCTTTCGTCTTGGTGGCAAAATTCCTCCTCCATTCGATACCCTCAAAGTTATATATGGCTTAAAGTTAGCATTATTCTGTGAAAAAGATATATTATGCGGAAAACGAAAAAGTCATATAATCATATAGGTGATAAAATTATTTAATGGATAGGAACTAGAGATATGGTGATGTTAGAAGACTCCACAAGTCTGATTAAAAAAAATATTCCACAAGTGCAAATAGTCAAAGAGACAACACACAACCAATCGGATCAAATAGGAATAGTTCCTATCCTTTGTTAATCGGGAGCTGGCTGCCATCCTTGTGAAATACTATTATCTTTCTTTTTTTAATTGGAATTTTTAAAGAAGTTTAATTATTTTTTTTATTTTTTTAAAAACTCCTTTCAAAGTTCAATTTGTTTTATATATTAATTGTTTTTTTTCTTCATAAATCTGTCTTACATTTAGATTAATGAATTTATGTATGGGTAACCAAAACCGGTCAAAATATTTTTTAGGGATTAAGAGTGAAAATCCATATAAAATGAGGAACTAAAAAATTAATTAACCTAAATAAATATTATTTCTTTCATTGTTATTTTCTTAGAAATATATGGGGTTAATAGAGGTGAGAAAATTAACTTATTAACCTAGTTTTCATGAGATATACTTGAGCTATGATGACCTGATGCCGAAATTAATTAAAATTTATAACATATAAATATATTTTTTAAATAACCATGTAACTTTAAGTTTTTCCGTTGCACCGGAGGATATATATAATAGCAGAATCAAACATCAAGCTAAAATTAATTTTCATAAGTTATTTTTTCTTTCAAATATATTATATTAATTCATTTGAATTGAATTCCTTTTTTTAGAGGATAAAATAAATATTTTAAAAACATCTTAATGTTGCATATTTAATTAGAAACAATTGTCTTAGAACGAATGTCACAAGATGCTAATATATTTTTTATACATAATCTTCTCGAACTCAAAATCTAATTTTTGAAACTTTTTTAAAGTTTTTTGAAATATTTTTCCTTAAAGTAAAATTTGGATGAACTTCCCAATAAATACTTATAAAAGCAAAAGAATTTTTTTTTGTAAGATAAAATTTGTTTATGTGTAAGTTAATTTGTAAAAGTTATGTTATATTATCTTCTCAAAAAACTTATTTTTAATTTATGTATAGGTTAATTTTAATTTATAGAAAAACTTATTTTATTTTTTTTCTAAGTACTTTTAGATAAGTTTATCTAAAGTGGTCATTTGATAGCAAGTATTTTTTTGAAGTATTTTCGTCGATCTGTTGCAATTTTTTTAACTAATAAACTAATAGTAGTATTATCTTAATATAGTAACTAGGCTATTAATTTAGTTAATTAAGTAGTGTGTGTGATTTATTGTAAATATGTAATACTTGAGTTTAATTTTTATGAATAATAATAAATAAAAGAGAGAGAGAGAGAGAGAGAGAGAGAGAGAGAGAGAGGCTATTAGTAGGTAAGTTTTGACACATTGGATGACTATTTCGGTTGGCTTTGTTTTAATGAAATATATAGAAATGAGTTAACTAACTAGAAACCTTTAATTAATCCACAAGTGTGTCATAGAATAAACAGAAAAATAAGTTTAGTTTGAAAATTGCGAGTTTTGCAATTTATTTCTTAATACGTAAAATAAATATGCTGAGTACATTCCTATATAAAGTCAACCTCCTAAAAGAACAAGTTGTAAAATATAATTTAAAAAACTACAAATATAATGGCAAGTAGTGAGCCGTTAATGAATGTTTTAATAGCATTGCGATCTCCCAATTGATTTATTTTTCTATTATATTTTTATTCATATTCGTGATTCTCACATTCCCCTAATCTCATTGTTACCTCCAAAAGTTAGGCAGTCCAATGAAAGGGTCAAATCATTAGTTCAATGGTTTCGAAGATTTTGCAGCTAATCAAGGGTTTCCACATAGCACGCTCATCTATCAAATCTCAATGACATTTGCCTAACTTGAGAATATATATATGTTTTGGAGCAATGGCATTGTTCCACATGTTTGTGTCTTTGGTTTCCTCATGTCGGAACAGGAGAAACAGGGCCCAATTCAGCAGTGCCTCACTTCAAAACCCCATTGTTTATAATCAAATGGTCAAAGTTACGGATTTGTGTTGCTTAATCTTAATTATAATCTACCCTAACCAACGTTTGTTTACCGAAAACATTAGTATCAAGCAATGGGTGAGGCGGCAGTGTATGTTCAAACTTTATAAATTATAAATTTAATTTTCTCCAAAATTATCATGTTCAGATGACTTTGATTCTGAAAACATGTTAAGTTATGATCGAATATATATATATATATATATATATATATATAAATTATTTCATTTCAAATTCACTCTTAACTAGATTATCTTTAATTAAAAAATGGACACGCTGATGTTTGCTGGATTATGCTTATGCAACTCTTATTTCAATATAGAAAAAATATAATTAGTAATTAAATTTAGTAATTAAATAATATCAGTCGTTAATTCGTTAATAGTGTTCACTTAAAAATAAAGAATCTCTTGGTAGCTTGTAATGAAACATGATTGCAATCAAGTTGATCGATAAATCTAACACTGGATGATAAGTTTTTACAGCTAAATATTTGTTGTTTAGTAGCCCAATTGCAAATGGTCACTAAACCACATACTATTTTATGTCATTTAAGAATTTAAACACTCACCTTTAATGATTGAGATGTTGGTCATTAAACATGAATGTTTGATTGTTTTAACTCCTGCGATGTCTTTGTAATAATAAAATTAGTGATAATTTTTTACATTAAATAATTTCTAATCGATGTAATGAACATAAGATTTGGTTGCTAAACCTTAAATATAATTTCATCATTCATTTCTTTACTTCTCTCTTTTTTTTGTTGTCTTAAGTCTTTGGTTCATAAGAGAAAGAAATCCTGACTAATTTAGAATTTGATTGAAAAATAAATAAAATTTGATCAAAATTTGTTTATGCCAAAAATTGATCAAAATTTGTTTATGCCAAAAATTAAACTTTAACCTTAATTTCAACTCATTAATCACTTGTGTCAAATTATTTGGATCTTTCTTTTCTCATTTTGTTTTCAATTTTGTCCTCTTATATGAATGTTAAAATTAGTTATTTCAATCCAATTTTCAATTTGTATAAAAATAGGTCATATTGGGTTTGATTCAATTTGAGATTGAATTGAAAAATTCAACTCAAGTTACCAATTGAGTTGGATGAACTTATATTTTTTTTTTAAAATAACGAATAGCTCATAAGTTGATCTATCAATTATTAAAACAACTAAATAATATAAGTAATCCAAAAAATGATGTTATAGTCACAATAATAGGATAAATACTCATTTTGATAATTGAAAGTGTAAGACAATAATAAATTAATTTTTAAAAGATGAAAAATTTAAATTTAATATTTAAATATACAAAAAGTGTGATAAATATTATTTTTATTTTTATTTTCATTTGATTCATTAAAAATATTATAAATTAATTTTAGTTTATATAATTAGACAATTGGATATGAAAAATATTAACCTCGTGCATTTTCAAAAATTAAAATGCTAGTTTAGTTATATTTATAGACTAAACGTATATTTTATTATGTAAGCAAAAACAAAACCAAAAGTTTTGAAAACTCTTGTTAGTTTTTTCTCATGGAATTATAGCTCACTTTTATTTTGACTTCGTTATAATATATAATTAGGAACAAAAAAATGATAATTTTGTAACACAAAAACTTGGTCAAGTGATTTGCGTCTTTGCTTTACAGACTAGACAAATTTGCCCATCATTTTGCAACCACCAACTCCAAGTGAATACTATCCCAAATCCCAAATCCCAAAATCATTCCATATCATCAAATGTTGTTTTGACTAATTTCAAATACGTATTGTGTTTTAATTCATTCGTACCTAGTTATATTATTATATGTTCATAAAATATTAATTATTCTAGAAATTTGTTCAAACTTATATCACCATCAAAATATTTTAGTAATTAAAAATATTATTTTCAGTTATTGACGATAAAAAAAGATTTTGTACTTAAAAATAATGCCGGATTTTCCATGAATGGTTCTTAAAAATGTTTTTAGGAGGATTCTTAATAATGTTGAGAGTCCGATTAAAATTAATATTTCTAGAAGAGGTAAAGTATTAGTTAAGAAATAATTTCTCTATCTACAAATACTTCTTTATTTATATAGTTTGACATCAAACACCTATTATATACTTAAGATCCCTTTATTTTGCTAAAATGTAAGAAATAACAAAATACAAAAATATTTGTTATCCATTGTGACGGCAGGGAGTGTGATATATAAATTTCACGTATTATTCATTGTTTATTGTTCATCAAACAACAAGATAAAAAATTATAATGACTTAGGTGATTGTCTTGTATTATTTTCATTGTATTGTAACTCAAAGTGTATCCAATGCATGAAAAGCTTGAGTTACTAGTTACTCACACCATATCATGTGATTTGAGTTCAATGTGTCATTGTTGTCAAAATTACTGATTTGGCCAAAAACGATGTTATGATGAAACTAATTTGATATGGGATTTTCTATAAATTCAACAACAATTTTTTTATCTACATACCATTTATGTTTTTTTAGGTGAATACCCACTGTTTATATTTTATTTCAAGGTTATCTATTACTATTTTCAAATTCAACATTATTTACATAAAATTCAATTTTAAAAAATGTGACTTTGCAATTATGGTTTATTTCTTTCTTTTTAAAATTTTATAAGAACTATGTCTGCCTCGGAAACTATTTGAAGGGGCAGTTATTTACTTATTTGTCTTATTATTTTTTGTTTCCTTTTGTTCCTAATAAATCTTGAAGACCATATTTGTAATTTCAATTACAATAAAGTGACATAACTGATTTTGAAAAGGAAGATGCAGAACGAGCTGGTAATGGTATGATATGAATTATTATTGATTGCATTAATACAGCTGGGATAAGTTTCAGAGAAAAAGAATATTAGCTTCCCAAATACTCTTCTGTTTATATATATAAATAAAACGAGTTTTTTCTTCTTCTTCTTTTTTTTTTTTTTTAAAGTACAGATTCTTTATTTTTGTGATAGTCTTAAGTTCTTGGTGGAAAAACACACACTATCAACTCCGGTTGATTCTAATCGTCTTTCCTCTTCTGATTGAGAAAGGAAAAAGGAAAACTTATTATAATATTATCCAAACCAAATATTGCATCAAAATGTCTTATTGGTCCTGGTTCAAAAAGAAGAAGAAGAAGGTCTTGTTATCCATATTAATTTTTTGTTTTATTTTTTACACTCGACAAACGTTTAAATTGAAAAAATCATTATTTAACGTTTTATCTAAAACAAAATTAATATAATATAATATTCTGTGAGAGTCCTAATAGTAACATTCACACAATTAGTCTAGTTAATTTTTTAAAACTTTTCAATTTGATAGCAATTTGAATTTACATGAAAATATTTATAAATTTATAAATATTCGTAAATAATTTAAATAACGAGCTTCTAGAAATGTTTAAATATATAAATTAAATTTAACTTTGATACACTAATTTTTTTTTTTTTTGTGATAACTGAGAAGTTTATCCGAAGTAACATAAGATTTATTAGATATAACATATTATTGGTTAGAATAGGATTGAGTTTAAATCTTAAATAATGTCTTGTGAACGAAAAGAATATAATTAAAGATGAAACTCTAAAAAAATATATTATAGGTGGTCAGTGACATTCAAAATTAATCATCAACAAATTCAGAAATGTTTTGCACTAATAATATGGGTGGAAAAAAAAATACTAGTACTAGTAAATAGTGATAAATGAAGATATATGGTTTCAGTGTTGAGTTTTCATTTTCACTAGTGGAGCCCATGGCAGTGAGATTAACTGTCCGGTGAATATCCAATGCATGCAGGAATATAGATAAACTGAGACAGTAAAGTTTAGAAAGTAGCTCGGCAGTAACTACCTTAGCATGATGACAATTATATGCATGGATTTTAAGGAATGGGATGATTGATGAGCGAGAAGAATTTAGGGTAGTGAGAGATAAAAATTGTGATGTGAGAAAAAAAGTTGTAAAACATGGGCTTAGGCTATAAACAACCAAAGAAGGTTACCTTACATTCCACGTTTCTTCCTCCTCCCCCAAACAGCAGTATTTATGGCCTTGTTTTCCTCTCTCTCTATTCTCCTCATCATATTCACATCTCCATCAACACTTCCTTGATTTCCATCCCCTTCTCTCTTTTAAACCTTACCAACACAACGATATCGTGATTCCGTTCTGTGAATTGTTTTTGTTTTTTGTTGAAATGGAAAACGTTCCGGTGGTGTGTAAGGAAGATGATCAGATGGATTTGCCTCCCGGATTTCGGTTCCACCCGACGGATGAAGAGCTTATAAGCCATTACCTCTACAAGAAGGTCATTGACACCAAGTTCTGCGCCAGGGCTATTGGAGAAGTGGACCTCAACAAGTCTGAGCCTTGGGATTTGCCATGTAAGTGAAACCAAACCAATCCAATCAATCTCACTTTTATGTATTGTATTGCTTTTAATTTTCTCCAAAATTAATATTATGATCTTGTGTGTAGGGAAAGCCAAAATGGGAGAAAAGGAGTGGTACTTTTTCTGTGTGAGAGACAGAAAATACCCCACTGGATTGAGAACCAACAGGGCCACAGAAGCTGGGTACTGGAAGGCCACAGGAAAAGACAAAGAGATTTTCAGAGGAAAATCTTTGGTTGGAATGAAGAAAACTCTGGTTTTCTACAGAGGTCGAGCACCTAAAGGTGAAAAAAGCAATTGGGTCATGCACGAGTACAGACTTGAGGGGAAATTCTCTGTTCACAACCTCCCAAAAACTGCAAAGGTATTTTGTTATTCTTATTCTTTTCCTTCCCTTGCTTCCCTTTGTGTTTTCAACTTGGATTTGTTTTGATGATTATGATTGTTGTTTTTTGTGGCAGAACGAGTGGGTGATTTGCAGGGTTTTTCAGAAGAGTTCAGCTGGGAAGAAAACTCATATCTCGGGGATAATGAGGTTGGACTCTTTTGCAGATGAATTGGGTTCTTCTGCTCTGCCACCTCTCTCGGATTCTTCGCCTTCTATGGGTAACACTAAACCTCTTAATGATTCGGCTTACGTGCCCTGCTTCTCCAATCCAATTGATGTTCAAAGAAACCAAGAAGGTGTCTTTGATTCCTTCACCAACTCTATCTATGCGGTTTCTTCAAATCCTATGGACATTCTTCCCAGAATGCCACCTTCTGGCTCCTTCTACTCCACTCAAGGTGTTCAAGCTGCGCCTAATTTGGCATTTCCTGGTTCTGTTTACACCCTTCAGGATCACACCATCCTGAGAACCTTATGTGAAAACAATGGTTATAAGCAAGGGAGGGACATGATCAGTGTTTCGCAGGAAACGGGTCTAACTACTGATATCAACGCTGAAACCTCTTCAAATTTTGATATGGGTAGGAGGCCCTTTGAGAATCACAATCATGCATCTGTTTCTGTTGCCCCATTGGATCTTGATGGTTTGTGGAATTACTAGAGGTTTAAATAAAAGGATCAATTACAGTGAAAAGTGAAATTAACCCCACTTTTGAGCTAGAAGGAAGAGGAACAAGAAGAGCCTTGGAAGGGATTGATGCTATTGTTGTTTAATTACTCTGTATAGATTTTATCTAAGACATGCATGTACTGAAACCTATGTTGTTAAGTGTAAGAAATGTTGTGGAATGAATTAGGCTGGTTTGGTCTTTTGACACTTTAGGCTTGTGGCTGGCATGAGCATGAGCATGATTATTTTTGTTTCAGTTTGGATTAAAAATAATAGTAGAAAAGGTCTGGGGAATTAAAATTAAAATTTAAAAAGTCATTATTTATGTACCGTAACTTGTTGATCTTGCTTTTCTGGATTGGATTATCAGTATAGTATAGTATAGTATAGTCCAGCTAATACTGAGACCAAGACCAAGAGCTTGATTCAGTTAATGTTTGAATAGCATATTTTTAGTTTTAAAAAAATGTGGGGGCTGTAGTGTGCGGTTACCAATGAAAATCCCTCAATTCTCTATCTCTCTCGATTTGGACACACGTGCACGCGCATACTTTGACATAGACAAATGTTAACAAACTTATCTGCATTTACCTACTCCAAAGCTAACTGTACAAATCATGACTCTCAACTCTGAACTTCTCTCCCCTTTCTCTTTCTGTTTACGTGCGTGTGTAATGATAAGATAGTATGATTCATTGTCAAATGCAAAATTTCAAAGGCTTTTACCTAAAACATGTGAGCACATCACTCTAGCCTCTAGTGGTGGTGTTCACATTTCAAACCTTTCTCTGATTTAGATCTTTCAAAGTGTTTTGCATTATTAATAACAAGGGTGAGAGCAACTGATATTTATCCTAATGCAATTTCTCAAAATTAATTTTATTCAGCAAGAACGCGTTTTAGAATAATATGATGTGTTAAATTTGTAGTCAAGATACAAGTCAAATTGAGAACAAAGGATTTGTGCCAGTGCAACCTCCAACATATTGGTATTGAATATATATGGCACGTAATATAAAATTCATGCAGGATCACTGGCTACTGGCTAGGAAACTGCAACAGAAAATCAAAGTATAAGGTTAAAAAGAAAGAATGAATATGGTCTAATATATTTTATTTCTTTGATATGCTTATGATTTTCAATCAAATTCCATCCCATTGAGCAATATTCAAATAGCATGTTACTGATTTTTTTATTTTTTTTGTAAGCTTAAGCTGTATATAAGAAATAAATTAATAATAAAAACACTCCTTTTTCGGGGTGTGATTGCTTTTACTGAATCAGGAACGCTTGTCAGTATTTGTGATAATTTATAGTTTCGTTCATTCATTCATTTGTATTTGTCAAATCATCCATTTCTCATTTCATGATATGAATTCCGTTTTGAAGCTGTAATGGCATGACATGAGCGCATTGATCTTCTTTTTCTTATTTTGTCCAAAAATACAATATACGTATCTCTTTGGTACCATATGGTGTTTACATTTATGGCACATGATAAATCATCTAAAAAAAATCCACCAATTTGAGTTCTGCACGTCTTGATCCATAACTATATGAAAACACTGGCAATTTGTCTTTTAATAATTTTTCGCTTAACTCACTTAGTTTGATGGCAAATAAATACATTAAAGATAAACCTCACAGTTAATATTTCGTTTTCTTCATGATATAATGACGCCAATCCAACGCCCTTATCCTTTCTGAAAAAATTTAGGTCCCCTTCTACATTGGCCTATGAAGTGTTTATTTTTATTTAGCATATTTTACTGTATGAAGGAGATTGAAATAGAAAATTAACCATCGAGGATGTATTATAAGTTCTGTGTCTCTATCCTCTGATTGGTGCAATTGTGGCATAAGTTTAGAAACGCCAACTACCTTATCATCATCGCATTAGTGAGCTATGGCCTATGGTTAATATTCCGGGTTTCAAAGTTAGAGTATGAAATTTATGATTGGGTTGTTAAAGGTAAAATTTTCACTTTCAATCAGAGTAATTTGAGTAACATAAAACCAAACGAGAGGTATTCTTCGAACCCGTAGCGGTTTTGTGCTCACGAGTGAAAAGAAATAAATAGATTATATAAAAATATGCAAGAAATTAAGTTATGTAATGGTAATATAAAATAATAAGTTTGTTGATTTTATAATAATTATCTTAAAAAATTATATTGATGATATTTTTTTATTAGTGAATAATGTAAAAGGTTTTATATATATTTATATTAATTATTTATTTTTCTTTTTAATATAATTTTTTAAAAATACTATAAAGTACTTTTCTGAAAAAATGAAAAGAAAATTAGTTTTCTTCCATTTCATGTTAATTTAGAGAAAGAGAATAATATTTCTAGTGAATATTGTAATAACAAATTCTTTTGATTAAATAAAATAAAAATTTAACAATTTTATATTCTTTGTCCTATTAATTTCTATCCAAACGAATGGGATATTTCTTTTTCCCTTCAAATATTTTTCTTTAAAAAAAGATCTTATTATGATTAATTCTAAATGTAAATATATCTTTTAACGGAGATTTAAACTTCAGTTGATTATGGAAAATAATTCCCTTTCACTGTACTAAAATCCAGTTTTGGTTAACAAACATGGTATTAGTGCGGTTAAAGAGTTAAAAGTCTTTATCTTCATTATTACTAGTAAATGGTGACACAAGAAAGTGATAAAATTTGAAGGGCGTAAAGGTCACTTCACGTTCACGACATGGAGTTTAGTGGCTTTCGAGATTCCGTTGGCAAAGGTACCTGACCTGACCTTAACGAGCACTGGCACGGGCAGTGAGTCCCACAATGCGTGATGTCAGTCTAAGGAGAAAATTAGGCCTTTTTAACGGTCGATACCTATCTCACGACCCCACCCACTCCCTCTTCTCCCTCATATTTTCCTTCTTTTATATATCTCACAAATATTCATTTTGGTCTATAAAAATTATATAATAACCATATCAAAATAAATATTTTATCTTCATATATTTGTTTATCATCTATGACCTATCACATTTTATTTTACTGGTAGAGTCAAAAACTAATTTAAACGGAAAATAAGTTGCATAAGTTAATATAAACAATCTCTCCGTCCCCAGCAATGTTGAAAGTACAAGTTAACGAGAAGTAAGAATTGTAACAATTGTTAGAAATCCCACGTCAACCAGAAATATGGTTAAAATGAACTGCAATAACTCCTATTTCTTGAGCTATCCCTATCAGGTATAAAAAAAAAAAAGAAGAAGAAAAAAACATTGTTTGTATAATAAGCACATGTTGTTGAACAGTTGAATTAAATTTTGAAGAATTGGTAATATTTTAATTTTAATAGTACCTAAAAAATGATACTCTCAAATAAGTTTATATCGGGTATTTTTTTCATGTGGAATGCTTAAACGAATGTGAATGTGACAGTTTCAGGTGCCCCAGTTCTTGCCAAATTTCCCTGACTATGTCGTCGTCGTCGTCATCGTCTGAAAACAGTGTGTTGATTTATTTTTCCTTCAAATGTACTGGAAGTAATAACTTTTTATGTTTTGAGATTTTATCATATTTTAAATTCAATTCAGCTGCATATATAATTATGCCAATTACGTAGTATATTTTAACAGATTGAATACTATAATAATATTCATAGAGTGCACAAAACTTTCTTCCGTGTGGCAGCGCCCTCCCAAAAAAAAGGCAAAAATGCATTTCCATTATTGTGATTCTGGTTTTCGTGGCCCACTCTGCCTCCAATTATTGTTCTCACCAATAGAACTCTTCTATTTTAATCAACCCCAACTCGAGAACAATTATTCATAAGCCACGTTTGATTAAAATTAAACATTTTTCAGTTGAAAAAAGAATAGACATGAATAAATTGACTCACCTAATAGACAATTTGTTAATATAATAATTTTGCGCATGATGTTTCTTTTTATAATAGTTCTCTTTACCAATCTTGTGAATTAATAAAATAATGAGCCCTCCTTTGTTTTTCCTTCTTTTCATTAGTAATTTGCTATATTCACCTATCTATGAGATCATTATTTTATTAATTTACAAGATTAATGAATAGAAAATTAAAGAGGTCCAAGAATAAAGGGCCATTGGAAACGACGTCTATGAGATCATATTTGCCACGTGTCACTATCATGTTTGGCTAACCACAATGTTGATTCTTTCTATGATTAGGTAATGTCAATTTTTTCACACCCTTGAGGCACTTAATGGGGTCTGTTATTCACATACTTCCAATATGGTATCCAAATAAAGTAAGTGGAAATATTATATAAAAAAAAGAAAGATACAAACAATGAAAAGAAAACTGAGATATCCACGGAGATTTTTTGTACAAAGTATAATCAAGCTTAATCCAAAACCAAAAGTGGGAAAGGTCAATCTTACCCTCGTTTCCTTGGCCCAGTAACCACACAAAAATGATTGAAGTGTAGTGTAAGAGCGAGACATTACGAAACAAATTGCCATTTTCCTACAATAAGAAATTATTTAGTTAGTTAATACATTCCTTTTATGCATAAATGAAACAAATAGTAAAAGGGATCTCATTCAACGGATTGATACGCATTCATCCTAGCCCATGCACTCATCATCATCATGTCAATGGCAATATGGAGGCATATGATTGGCTTTGAGGAGAAGTTATGTGAAACGGGTGAAGATAAAATGTTTTGTAGAAAGGTGTTTTGATCTGGAAAAGATGATATAAGTTACAACCACACCTTGGAGAAATTCAATTGGGAATTGAATTGAACCGCATGTTGGACTTTTTGTTTGGGAAGGAAATGGGGCCTGATATGTGGACTCTTTTGGTGTGATTATTCATTACAAAACTTCCAAACGCATATGCGACAAATTTGTTTTGGTAACAATTTCATTTGGTTACATTTGATCATAGTCGGGTAAATTAAGGCCAGATATTTTCAACTTTATTACACTAGGGCACTAAAGTAAGAAGGTCAACTTTTAGAGAATTGGTTCCATCCACATAATAAGAAATATATGATTAACAAAATATCCAAGTTTCGATGTGCTATGGCTGATTTAGGTGGTGATGTGAGGGTGGTACTTTCAGGCTTTCAATAAATAAATAGAAGTGTATATAGTTTGATTCAGAATGATTTTACTCTCTCTTCATTTAATAAGACACTTTTTTTTTATAGTTTATTTAGATATTATATAAATAATTACCTCATGTTTTTTCTCCATTTTTTTATATAAATCACAGGCAATCATACTTTAGCTTAGCTATGTAGTATAAGTATACATGACAAAAAAATTACTCCAAATATTTAACACAATTATATATATAAGACTCAAATTCAAGATTACTAATTAAATTAATTTTTCTAAAATAATCTTGTATTAGTCAATTCACATGTTCCATAATTTCCATTCGATTTTCATCCAAGAAAAATGTGCTAGAGTTATACAAATTTAATAAATAAATTATGAACTTCTATGTGAAACGCTAAATATTAAATGACATTTTTGTTCTTTTTTTGACCATGTAACAAAAAATAAGAGAGAGAAACTCACATTAAAAATTAATGCATAAATAAGTCCCTGCGGATCTAAACATAAAACGTTTTTTTTAATTATTATCAATCCTAGCTATTTTTCTTGATCAATAAATAAATATAATGGTTTACTCAAGATATAAAAAACTTGCTTCACTATTGTCACAAAAACACACAATCGCAATTGAATTTATTTGGCAGCAAATTTCTATTTTAACTTGTGTTTTTTAAATTTTGATAGAAAAAATTACAAAATGAAGCAAATAGTAATTTACTTTTAATTTACCAAATATCCAAAGAGTACACAACCATACATGCTGTTTTCATTATTGACACACGTGTAAACAGATTGGAAATTAGTTTAGTGAGCGATTAGATTTTGTGAAGAAGTACAAAAGCATTCTCCAATATGTGGAAGATATGATATGATATTTTATTTTCGTGTTTAAATACGTCGATAATCCCCTCTTTTTTACCAAAATGGAAAAAAGATAAACGTCAACTAATTGGAATGCAATAAGAAAACACGCGTGAAATGTATACACTTGCTTACTTTCTTTGCAATTTCCAAAAACTTCACTTCTAATCTCTTTTACTTGAATTGGAAATGATTCGAATTTGATAGGATGGAGATGTGCCTCCTAACTTTGTGTTTCTCAACCTTTTTGTAAACACTTAAGATTAAGAAATATTCTTCCGTGATAGCGACCTTCTATGTTGAATTTGATTCTCCATTACTCTCCCATTATCATATGAATTATGTATACTTCCACTAACCTGTGGCATGAATATGGTGATCCATTGTCAACTGATAGGAAAAGCATACTGTATTAACTTGTTAACAACATGAACACCCCAATGAGGACGTGATTTGATTGACCTAATTTTAAATGGTCCATTTGGAAGGATATCAAACGTTGGGCTTAATTTAAGCCCACAGAATGAACATTATCCTCCAACATGGGATAAGACAAGTCTTTAAGCAATTAAGTAATATTTTTTCTTAAGGATGAAAAAAAATGGTTGCAACTCCATCTTCATTGATCTCTGTGATTCAAAAACAACACCATGGTTCAACTGTTGGACAACAAAACTCAGTTGCAACAACTTCAAACATCTCTATTGCTACATGCTTGAATCAATAGTTCATGGAAGATGACAACCAAATTTGGGATGATGAAGTTTAGACAAAATCCAATAGACAGAAAATTATCTAAACTCTTATCTGTTTTAGAATTTTATCAACTACAGATAATAATCTGTATTGAAATACTTTGTTTTTCACTATATTTTACAACAGACATCATCTAGCATTATTTACTGAAATGCTTTGACAATGTTTAGTTTGTTGGTTAAGTTTAAAGACATTATATGTTTCTATCATATATTTTATTATCAGTAAATTCATTTTTCAAGAACTTAATTTATTTTTACTAAAAACAAGTTTAACTATCCTATGTGTTTGGAATTATAAACAATTAATTAGTTCATGTAATAATTATTACAAAAGTTAATATTCATTACAAAAAAATAATGTCTCCTTCGTTACACGGGTATTAATTCTAGTTTTTCTTACAAGAAGCTGCTGGATGATGGGCTTAGCAATGAAGATCGCACCCCTAAGGTGATTTTTATTTTGTATGACACCTATGGGTGTTTGTTCTTCATTCTTTTTTAAATTGGTAGTTGGTTTTATGTTCACCTTAATCATAGCAGGGCTGAGAATCTTAATCTGAGTTCCACATTTTTCATAATTTTTTACAATGTAAATTCCACTCTATGATGTGAAGGTAATTACTTCATTAGCAGTTTATCGGAGAGGAGGAGAAATAACAATCTGTTAATTCAAATTGGTTGTTAGAATAGGCATAGTTTTCCCTCCCCTTGGAAAGAAAAGAAAAATAATATATATATATATATATATATATATATATATTCGACGAAAAGTATCATATGTGAAAAGATGAAGAAGCAAAAATTGAGGTGGTTTGGACACGTTATAAGACGAAAACTGGATGCTCCTATAAGAAGAAGAGTTTGTTACCAAGAGTTCGACACAAAGAGAGGTAGAGGTCAACCAAAACTTATATGGGGAAAGGTAGTTAAACAAGATTTAATGGAGTGAGATATAGATTGACGAATGGTATGTCTTAGAATGGAGTGAAAAAAAACTATAAGCTTGATGGATAGTTAAACCCAATAATAATTTCATGTTCCAGTCGTTCCCTTGTTTTAATCATTTTTCTCTTCTTTTCTCCTTTTTTTCTTTTCACCTCTCTTTTGTCTTATTTCCACTTGTTTTTCCCCTATTCCTTGTCTCTTTCTTTGTCACATTTTCGATTTATCATTAGGTTCATTTACCATCAACCTCAATTAATTTGGATTAAAGGTGTTGTTGATGTTGATGTTGTTGATACAAAATATATAAATCTCTCTCTATATATATATAGAGAGAGAGATTTATATATTTTGTCTTTTCAAACATTGATGATTAATTAATATTTCATTGATATCCCAGTTGAGGCCAAAGCAAGAACTGATCCCTGCATAAGACGAATGAAGTTGATTTTCGAAGTATTTAGAGGTCCACTCCAATTGTAAAGCTAATTTCTTAAACCTGCTTATCCAAGTCATTTCTATGCATTCAATAGCCCTAAAACAGAAAAGCTAATACCATGGTTCAGGGAGAAAACTAAATTACACATCTAAAAGAAATAACTCATTCTATTTTACAACAAAATTTGCAACACCTCATAGCTGAGTTTTTCAAAATAGCATACATAGCATTCATCATAACTAGCGATAACTATCACTATCCACAAGCTTAAGGCCCCAGCTCATATCCTCACAGTGCCTCACATATGGAACAAGTTCACCTGTGTCAGTTCCTCTCTTGGCCTTGCAGTCATAGAAGGGAGGAGCATGGAAACATGGCTCCATTGACATGGCACGTCGACAGGGAGGATCCGGGGCAGTTCGATTCTCAGGTTTGTATAGAATCCACGGTTTTAAACCTCCAAGCCCCTGAGCCACATACCCAAAAGTAGACCATGAGCTAGTAACCAACACATCAGTTAAGCTTAACAGATACATTTCTGCCCAAGCTTTATGGTTGTGCATCTGCTTCTGTGTTTGTTGGTATCCTTCGTGGCTAGGCTGGTAAACACCAACCACTTCTCCAGTCACCGTAGGAAATTCCCAGTAAATGTCTCTCACCTTTTCAAAATAACCAGAGTTTAAGGATGTCATCAAAACCGCTTTTGACTTGGGAATTCCCGATGAATTGGTAGCATCCTGCTGATGGTTAACATCAGGCAGAATATTCTTCTTCAAAGTACAAGCTAAGATCTGATCCATTACATGTTGAAACGGACCAGGTTCGGTGTCAAACACTCTAATTTGTATGCCAACTCTTTCATCAGCTTTAGCTAAATAAGCTTGATAGTATCTGACAACAAGTCCCCACACACTGTTTGTGGGGTGGAGCAGATATCTACCCAAGAAATGGAAAACTGTTTCCTTATTTGGGAAGAGATCATTCAGTTCCTGCTCAAAAGATGGCATTAAGAATACAGAAGGTACAAAGTAGTTATCTGTTTTCATCATTAACCACGGCACGTTCCGGAGAAAATGTTGCTCTTCATCACAGAAGAAAAGCTTATCATGGTCATCATAATCATGGGCTATATGAAGGTAGACAAAAGATGCAACAGTGGAATCAGTAACTGCTTTATTTTTCAGCATTTTCCCATAACATTGGTCAGAATTCTGACTGAAATTATTAAACTGAGCATTAAGAGGAAAATCACTGGGGAGAAACCAGGAAGAATCTGGAAATGGCTCACAAAAGAGATCAACCATATCCGTTCCAGGGTCAACCAGTAGAACGCGGTTTGTGAGTAATGCATAGAGAAATGCAGAAGCTAGGGTCAAAATCCTATTCCCTAAGCCACTAAATGAAATCCACACAACATATTTACACTCTGAGGACTCAGTAAATTGAGCACCAGACCTAAGTTGTTCCACTGTTTTGTTATAGGATTCAGTGTAAGGTCCACATTGTTTGTGCTGAGCTTCATATTTTCTTAACCTAGAAATGAGGTAAGAAGAAGGCTTTTCTGATAGCCCTTTGTGATAATACATGGCAGACTGATACCTGCTGAGACAAGTTTCTTCATCATCAAATGCATCAGCTAGAAGGCCACCAAGCAGTTTATCTTGTTGCAGCTCAACAGAATCAGAGGTTTCATTGATAAAATCTACAAGACAAAAAAAGATGAACAAATGGGGTGGGATAACAGAATCAGAGGTTTCATTGACCAAATCTACAAAGTAAAAAAAGATGAAATTTTGTAACTTTAACAAATGGGGTGGATGAAAAGGAGAAAAAAGTTAACCCTTTATTATACCGAGGAGAGCAAGAATGAGGAAAATGGTAGGTACCTTGTAGAGTTTGTGTGATTTGCAAGAGGGGTGTGAGTGATGAGGGTTCGTGCAGGGCGGCATCTGAGGGAGGGTCTCGAAGAACAATGGAGACTGAGAAAATCACAGAGCAGAGGACGAAGGAAGCGACGAAGAAACCCATCATACTCATCAAAGAGAGAGTGAAGGAACATTTAGTGTCCAAATCCGAAGGTAAGAGTGAGAGTTTCTTCATCAGAACAAGTGCAGTGACTGTGAGTGAGTGCTGGAGCAGAGAGCGAGGACTGAGGAGTAGCTTGGTTTAGCCACACGTCCACACCATGACACCAAAACAAAGATGCGATCGACAATCATTTGTTTCGTTATAATTTAATAACGTTGTACTCATGTTTTTTTTTAAATAATAATATGGAGAAATATGATTTTAATTCTTGTATTTTTATAAAATTCTTGATTTTAATTTTTTATTTTATTATCGAACATTTTAGTTTCTAAAATTTTAAAAATCATTATTTTTAGTCCTTCCAAATAAATGTCACAGGAAAAAGATGTTAGCACTTAATCGTGTTTATTCTAAAAACCTAAAAATACTTACTTTAAAAAGATAGACCAAAATGTCAGGAATAAAATAATTTTTTTACAAAGTATAAAGATTGAAAACTATTTTTTCTCTGATAATGTTAGTGTTTCTTAAAAATGAATATGAAATGATGAATAGAAAAATGAATATTAAATGGGTAATCCATGGATGAATAATGTAAGTGGACTGTCGGCGGTACCCTTTTACGCTCCATTGCCTCACCTCCAACTTGCAAATCGCATTCATTGCAACTTCAACCGATTTTTTTTTTCATTTTAAATTTGAAAAAAATAAATATGATCTCATCACGACTAACATATCTTAATTTTTAAGATGTCTTAAAAACAGGTAAATGAAATTACCGAGTTCACAATTTGGACATGTAAATTATGTCCAGATAACTTAATAGGATGTTCAATGAAGATTGTTTGAGTTTTTTAGAGTTATTTATTCATCTTTTTGTGGTCCCTGTATTATAATGTTATTTATAAGAACTCTAACCAAATTTTACTTCAATACAAAAAATTATAAAAAAATTTCAAAAAATCACTTTGATTGGTGATGTTTGAAAAATAAGAAATTCTAGAAAGAGTTTTTTTATATTAGAAACCCAATTTTTTTTTTGAAGGAACTCTCATATTACCTAAATACTCTTTTGTGCATAATTTTTTCTAAAAAACAATTTTTTATCTTTAAAAATTTACTAAATATTTCGCATTGGAGATGTTATAAGAACAACTTGGAAAGCAAAGCACTAGAATTTTGGTGGCTTGTGTTTTGGCAGGTGGCGCTGGTCAATGGTCAGGGTAGTAGGGTAGCAAGTTTCAGACTCCATTTATATTTATACACGGTGGCCATGTGTATGATCTGATAGTGGCAATAAACATGTGGTCGGTTTTAATCGAAATCAGTACAATGTGATGGATGCTGGAATGGTAGAAATACCTATGTGAGATTAAAAAAAATCAAATTCAAAACTTATTTTCTTAATATTTTTTTTTTGGATCACAGAATCAATCTTATAACTCTCCATAACATCATTATCAACACAGGAAATCTCGGCTAATACTACATTCTGTTAACGTTTTGGTTGTTATGCTTTAATGCTGGCAGTTTTTCTGATGTTATTATATATTTATAGGGTTGGACTGTGATCTGGCAGCCATTATGATCTTGTAATTTTACCATTGGGATAGGGTTCTGTAGGATGGCTGTAATATTGGTGAAGCTTTGGTTATATTTTATTTATTCTCTTGTAGAAGGTATAAATAGAAAGTAACCAATGGCAGCTGGGTGCACATATTTGTTTGTAATATATATCTCTTTGTAAATGGATTTGAGATACCTGTTGTATTTTTTTTCCCTGGAATAGAAAATATGATATCTTTTGATTCATTGAATCAAAAATTAATTTCATTCACAACATGTTCTGTTAATTAAATTTTTTTATACATGAAAATAAATAAACACAAGTTATCTTATTAAATATATCGATTCTTCATGAACACAATGAAACTTTATATAATTATGTTTAATCTTTTGATTTAGATGTTTCCTTGTATTTACTATCAATATAATTAATGTATTTGCTGATAAAAAAAAATGAAAAGTAGAATTAATATCAAGTTATTTTTGTCAACATTTGAAGTAAAATGGGAGGTACGTGGAATGACTGAATGTGAGTTAGGTTCTCTTTTCGTAATTCAAAATGAAATTAGGTTACATTGAAAATGTAATTCAATAATTGAAAAAAGATGAAGAAAATAAAATAAAAACAAAACTAAGTTGAACTCAATCACCTCGATCATGATAATGGAGCAAATCAAAATAATTCAGGATACTTCCTTTTATTTTTTTAACGAACTCATCTTACAACTAAGTTAAGCTAAATTGACGCATAAATTGAAACACACTCTGACAGTTCTATCAATAAAGTATTTATTTAATAGCAGTGTTATATAAAAGATCCTTTTTTTTTTTTGTAAGCAATGTGAATCTTGAATTTTACAACAAAACGCATAATAAAAGTATTCCTAATCCCATGAATTTTGGCACACTGAATTCTATTTTACCTCTGTTTCGTGTTTGAGATAAGTACGCATGTAATTCAAGTCATATTTTGCTTTCAAAGGCTAAATTTTAGTATTTCGTTTTCTCCAGAACATAATTTTTAGTGGTGGAGAAATGTTTGCTCTACACACACCGTTAAATGATTTTAACACAGTTTTAACATGACAGCTATGGTTTCCCCCTGCATTTATTTATAGCCACATTTAAGTAACACGAATCAGTTCTTCATAAGCATAAATGAATTCCCTTAAAACTTCTGTTTACGTCAATTCGTTCAAAATTAATTATATTAAAACATAAACCAAACACAATTTTATTTTATTTTATTTTATTTTCTTTTTATGAAAATAGGTCAAACAACTTCTAAACTGGCTGCTATGTTAGAAGTAAAACCATCCTATGAGATAAATTCTTTTACAGAAACAAGTAATTTCCCTTGCATTATTTTCTCTCTCTTAATTATCAATATGGTCCCTTAATCATTTTAAATTATTCAATTTGGTTCTCAAAATTTTAAAATGTTCATTTTGATTCTCAAATTATTAAAATAAATCAATTTGATTCCCAATTTTTTTAAAAGTTCAATTTGGTCTTCAAATTTATAAAAATGAATCAATTTGGTCTCCAAATTTTTAAGAAATTAAATCTTTTAGAGAATTAAATTGAATTATTTAAAATAATTTAGGAATCAAATTGATTCATTATTTAAAAATTGAAAATAAAATTAAATCTTTTAGAGATCAAATTGATGTAAAAATTAAATTGAATCTTTTAAAAATTTGAAGATGAAATTAATAATTAACATTATTATTTTTTTAATTAAAGGAGCCGAAAGTCCCAGAAAAGGAACTAAACAGAGAGAGATAATCCTAGGAGTGACAACTCCTAAGTTACAAGCTGCTCACACAAGAAGGGCAATGCTCAAAAATCATATAACCCAACTTTGCCAAAACATCTGCACACAAGTTGTATTATTTAATTTAGAGTATGTTTGGTTGAGACGATGATAATAAAGAAAATAAAAATAAAAGTAAAGCAAAATTTAGAAGATGTGAGAGCAAGGGTGGAACCAGGGGGGATTAGGGTGGGCCACCGTCCCTCCTACAAAAATTAATAAAAAAATAAAAATAAAAGAAAAAAAAGAGGAAAAAAAATATTAAAAAAAGTAATAGAGGAAAGGAAAAAATATAAAGAAAACATAATAAAAAAAAGAAAAAAAATATGAAAACAATAAAAAGAAAAGAAAACATAAAAGAGAAAAAAATATATATAAAAAAGGAAAGAAAATATAATAAAAATAAAATGGAAAACAGAGATAACAGAAAAAGAAAAAAAAAGAAAGAAAGATGATAAAACGAAAAAAAATAATAATAAAAAAGAAAAAAATAAAGAGAAAGAGGGAGAAATAGCACTATAAAGGGAGAGGTCTGGACACAGGAGAAAAAGAAAACACAAATCCCAAGAGAAGATAAGGAGTCAAAAAAGTTATTTTATTTGGTAAACTAGTGAAAGAGAAGAGTTTCAGGTATCCCTTCAATCCTTTCTTTTTTCCTCTTTTTCTCTTTTTTCTTCTTGTTGTTCTTGGTTTGATTTGTTTCCATCTTGATTATAGTATTCTCCAAGCAAAGGTGCTGCATTTTGTTTGCCTTGTTATTTATTTAATAAACCATGTGGCAATGGTCGTTTTGGACTTAATACATTTGTTGTTGAGGGGTTTAGAAATTGGAAAAAGGTTAATGAAGGAGAAAAATGTGCTTTTCTACTCCATATTGGGAAAATGTTATCTCAATGCATAAAAATGTTGTGAGTTCATGTAGTAATCTTATGAACCAATCTCAACATATTGGGATATTGGTTGAAAAACTTACTTCTCAGGAGATTGTAACTAATCGTTTGATACTACAAGTTTATGTGGATGTGACAAGATGGCTTGCTCTTCAAGGATATGTTTTTAGAGGTCATGATGAAAGCTTAGATTCACTTAACCGTGGTAATTTTCTTAAGATGGTAAAGTTTTTAGCTTCCTATAACCAAGAAGTTCCAACAGTTGTTTTAGAAAAAACTCTTCAAAATGCATCATATAATTTCCCTAAAATTCAAAAAGAAATTCTTCATGTTTTATCTGGAAAGGTTAAGAACATAATACGGAAAAAAAATTTCAATGTCAAGTTTTGTCTTATTATTGATGAAGCTAGTAATGTATCTAGAAAATAACATATGACTATTGTTTTGTGATTCGTAGATAAAAATGCATCATATGATTTTATCTGAAGTGATTTTAATTTCTGTAATAATTTTTTTTATATTAGATTTGTATTGTTTTCGAAGTACTTTTATTTATGATATAATTTTTTTATATGTTTGTACTCTCTCAATAAAATTCTTGGTTCTGTCACTGTGTGATAGTTGGATATGAGAATACAATTTTTGTTTATAACGTATTTAGTTGACGTAAGAGACAGTAATAATTTAATAATTGAAAGGCAAAAATGCCCTTGCAGCTGTGTCTTGTGGGTATGGTTGAACTGAGAGGTCAGCCAGAGAGGCAGAGCGCCAACCATTGCAGATAAGCACATCCCTTCCAAACCACATAACACGTGTCATTCACACGATTTTCCAATTTTCATATCACAAATCACAAAACTAAATTAATTCAGACCACACCACATCGTACACACACACACACTTTTGTGAAGGCATAGGATTGGTGAGGCAAACTTGAATTGAAGTGAAGAAGGAGATGGCTGCAACTTCTTCCTTGTGCTCATTGACCCTCCAATCCCAAATCAATGGATTCTTCCTTCACAAAACCTCTCTTTCCCATACTCCTTCCCTCACTTTCTCCAGGTTTTCATTCATTCCTCTTCTTACAATCACTTGTTCAATTCTGAAGCATATCAAGGATACCCAAAATATCAATTTACCTCTTGTAGTTTGGATTGAAAGATTGAAAATCGAATTCACTCGCTGGGACCCCTTTATGTCATGATGGGTGTCTGTGTACCATTTTTTCAAATTGAAAGAAATAACAATCTCTGGGTAGCTTGCAATCAGCTAATTCAAAAGTAATATGATTGACTTCATCCCATCATGCATGCATTGTCTTCTGGTTTTAGTACATGTTATCCACGACTGTGGCAACATGTTATGCTGTTTTTGAACCTGGATGGTTCTGTTATAATTTGCATCTTTGCTATCGGATTTCATAATGGAGGTTTGGGAATCTCATTCATAGGGTAAAAAATGTTAGCTTCAGAGCTTCATTCTATGTGCCAGCATTTCCATGTATTTGTCTCTGTGGCCTTATGTTCATGTTGAGTTTTAAAACTACTTTTCATGTGATCGGTACATATTTATGCAGATTTGTGCCTCGGGGTATTTGAAAGGATAATATAGTTTGCTTTAATGTTCTTTTGTTACTTCATGTTCTGTGAATTCAGGAGGAAAATTTCAACCACAGTGAGGGCTACATCTCGAGTCGACAAGTTTTCAAAAAGCGATATCATTGTTTCTCCATCCATTCTTTCTGCAAACTTTTCAAAATTGGGAGAGCAGGTTTTATAACATGCTTTACATTTTGAAATCAGTATTTCAGTTTCATATGTTTTGGTTTGTTAATACAATATGTAATATTTCATAATCGTTTTATCATGTTTGCTGATTGCCAGTAAATCTGTCCTTTTGTTTTCAAGGCACTATTAGCATGTTTTTTGATTATCAGCGATCATGATTGTTGCAGTTTGTGTTATCTTGTCTAGGTGAAAGCAGTGGAATTGGCTGGTTGTGATTGGATTCACGTTGATGTAATGGATGGCCGCTTTGTTCCAAATATTACAATTGGACCTCTTGTGGTTGATGCATTGCGCCCTGTGACAGATCTTCCTTTGGATGTACACCTGGTATTCATCTTTATACAAATACTAAATTAATCTGATATTGAATCTAAGTTCTTTTCTGACTTTTATTGAAACACTGTAGATGATTGTAGAGCCTGAACAAAGGGTACCAGATTTTATTAAGGCAGGAGCTGATATAGTCAGTGTTCATTGTGAACAATCTTCCACCATCCATTTGCATCGTACAGTTAATCAAGTAAGATTTCCTTATGAACTGTGCAGGAACTGGACAGTTGAAATTATTCCTTGGAAATATGTTTCCCCTCTCCTGTTATAATTTTTCAGCTTAATATATCCATGTTCTCTTGATTTAGGTGAAAAGTCTGGGAGCTAAAGCTGGAGTTGTCTTAAACCCTGGTACCCCCTTAAGTGCAATAGAATATATCCTTGATGGTGAGCCATTTTTAGTCCCTTTTGCTTGTCTCCTTTTCTTTTCATTATACAATAAGAACATTAGTGATTTATGACATGGGTTCCCAGTATGCGTTACATGGACCAATACCAGCCGACTCTGCACTTAGTTCAGAATAGAAAAGTTGCCAAAACTGTCAGTTAACTAAGAGTTCTGTTATTTCTTTGCGTTATTTTTTAATAAAAGAGTATATGCTGAGTTATTTAAGGGACAAAAAGGAAACTATTTCTGCGTTTTGACAATACTTGTAAAAGAAAGTTAGAATTTATTAACAGAAGACAAAGATATTTTAATAACAATGTCAGACATATTAGTTACTCCCTTCGTTCCTATTTATAAGACCCAAATTTGAAATAGTATTTGTTCCTTTTTATAAGACCCAACCCATAATGTTACTTGCATTAATTATTTTTAGACTAGAAATACCCCTAATTAAAAGAAGAGAGAAAATGAATCGGCAAACAATTAGAAAAGAGAGGAGTATTAATGATAAGGATAATTTTTGAAAAAGTTATAAATTTAAAACAAATTTATTGTTATCGACTAAATTAACCATTTTCTTTAATCTTGATGGAGTAGGTAATTGAATCTTATAAATAGGACAGAGGGAGTATATAATTAAGGTTGTCATCACAGACTTACAGTTTACCTAAAAATTAAAATCAAGGGGCTAATTTCTTGTTTCAAAACTTTAGTGCTAAAATAATGAACAAATTAGAGGAGTAAAACTTTTTTTTCTTGATCTTTATTTTTATTTACTTTAATTACTCATGAGAAATGCATGGGTGCCTTTCAAAAAAAAAAAGAAGAGAAATGCATGGGCACTTTTTACCTCATTAAGGAAGTAAAAGAGAGTAAACCAATGTCTTTCACAATATATTGAGAACTATTGAATATTTGAATTACATGTTTAAAAGTTTTGGTAGGGAGAAAATAAAAGCTCTTAATCCTGTTATGGTGTCGCAGTGGTTGATTTGGTCTTAATTATGTCCGTAAACCCTGGCTTTGGTGGCCAGAGTTTTATTGAGAGTCAAGTAAAGAAAATTTCTGATTTGAGAAGATTGTGTGCGGAGAAGGTACGATGATTGCATCTGTGTTACTGTCTGTTATTTTTTGTTTTGCCAATTGCCACCCATCTTGTATGTCATACATAATATGTATCTGCATTCTCTATCTCTCTCTTCAGGGAGTGAATCCATGGATTGAAGTAGACGGTGGAGTTGGTCCAGCAAATGCATACAAGGTGCCATATACATAACCATTGTCTTCTATCAATTTATAATTAAGAATGATCTGTAACAAGTCTTCTTCTACATGCTGAACATAAACTGATTGGGCTCAATGATTGCCTTTTTTTGAGTGGGTGAACTCAACATAAAATATTTGGAAACCGCTGAAGTGACATGCATATCCATTCATGCACTTTAACTTTATATATACCGCTGTATTTTGGTGAAGTGCTCCAGTTTTTGGATAGATTAGGAAATTAAAAAATAATGAGGGAGGATCTGATTCTTGTTTATTCATTCAACAAGGCATAGTAATAGGATTGATCCATTTGAGTTGTAAGATACAATTTAGTTCATAATCTTGATTGACAGGTGATTGAGGCTGGAGCCAATGCACTGGTTGCTGGCTCTGCTGTTTTTGGAGCTAAAGATTATGCCGAAGGTACCCAAAAAAATATTTGTGATTTGGCGCATATATATATATATATATGTATGTATGTATGTATGTATGTATATTGCAATGTGTTGAAATTCAATGTGATTTTGATAATTTTAATGGATTCAACTCCCTTGTAGCTATAAGAGGAATCAAAACCAGCAAAAGACCTGAAGCAGTTGCTGTGTGAAATGCCTGTGTGGTTCCATATTCACCGTACGTTCCAATGTAAGCTTTATTTTTTTTCCATAGAGGTTTCTCCATTAAATTTTGGCATATCATTTTTCTAATTGGGTGGTTGAATATAAGCAAAATTGACTGCCAGTATGAGAAAAAATCAAGTAAAATAAGGGCAGATATTGCTTATGCGCCAGTTTCAAAGTCAAATATATTGTATAATTAAGTTATGCTTGTGGCTCAATCATCACATGTATCTGACTGATTATTACTCAATACTAGTAGAATTTTTACTTTTGGTTGTGTTAAAAATGCTCCATTGGAATTACAAAATGTAGAAGGTATTGTCCTGGCTCTGAGCATGATCTCAATCTAATTCTCACTGCTGGTTTTACTTTGTTTGAACCTGGCAGACAGTATTCATGAATTAGCGGCCTATCCGTTATGTTGCTTGATTTGCTATCACCACTGGCAATTTGCTTCTCTCTGGAATTAACTATAAGTAATCAATCCAAGTAAGGCTGCTGCTGTGATGCATAGTTTGTGTATAATCTTTTGGAGTATCAGGACAAGTTTAATTCAAGATAAAGCCCTCTACTCTGTATCACCTTGTAACCTGTCAATTCTATTCCCCCATATTGTAAAGCAGTTGTGCTTTCTATCAATACAAGGTTTGAAGAAAACCAGCTAAATACGTTATATGTTTTTTTTTTTTCAAAGTTGATGCCATTTTGTTTCGTTCTAACAATGACAATGAGGAAAGGACCCCTTGAAAGATGAATAATGCCAATTCACTTCCAACTTTAATCAGAGTGCCTATGTGAATTTTCACACTTTTGAGATAAGTGGCAAATTGATGTCTAGAGGAATGAGGAAAAGACAATCTTATTGCTATACTGCCAAATTCTTATGCTAACAACGGACTATTGATTGCCCTACACGCAAAGTTAATCGTATGTTATATCAATGGTTATTAAATATGCCACTTTATAGTCTTTTAGACAACCATTACCAATTCACCATAAAGGTGATGCCTTACCAATTCACCATAATGGTGGCTTAGCTGGCTTGATAGTGACTTTGAAACCAACCACTTCGTAAAGAACAACATCAACAACGTAGTATGACAAATCCATACGCCAGCAAAATCAATCTCATTTGTTAAATTCTTCAACGGTTGAATTTTTTGTTTTGGCGCATTAGTCTTAGATTAATATTTGCAAATAATACGGAAAATTGTACATGGAATTAACATAATTAGAAAATTGTAATCATTCATTTATATACTTTTCAAAGTTTACCATTTTCTCATTTTTTTTCTCCCAAAACATTTGTTATTGGGCATTGGCTTTCATACCAAATAGTATTATTTAATAATTACATCGCAGAATAGTACAAAATGCCAATGTCAACTATACAAAACTTAATGGTAATCTTAGTTTGTACGTAAAGAAACAAATAATACAACATATACATCCGCCCTTAAAGATAATCTCAAATTGCCCAAGGAACAAGTCACACATTCTGTCTGCAGACAGGACAAGAATCATTCTTGACAAGCCACTTGTCCACACATATCAAGTGAAATGTATGGTGACAGCGAGGTAAGCTTCTCGCAATTTCCCCTACTTCCATATCCTGTAAATTTCACTTCTCAATGTTAAGATCATTACATTAACAGTTTCATTAAAAAAAATAACTCAAATGGGAATAATGAAGACTTGTAGGAAGTGTTATGCATTTTGTGGTCATTAAATCTCATTAATATCCTCACAAGCAAGAAAAAGTAGAGGCTTCCTTGGTTAATTATGCACATAATACCTACCTACTGGTTTAATATTAGTATTTCCAGAGCCTCCCTATGAATAGTCTTTGTTCTTTTTAATTATTTTCACATAGGAAACAGAAAAAGGATTAGGAGATGGACATATGTTAAAAAAGAATAATCACCTGCAAACATATTGCACAGCAGGTATTCTCTGCCTTTGAGATCATATGGTGGGGTAACCTCTTCAATGAATCTCCTGACAATCCTCTGGGTGCAACTAAGCCATGAACATCATGAATCTCATCATAGCCTGTATTCGCAATGCCAACCTGCTCAAACTAAAACGAATGATCATACGTCAAAAACTAGATATTATCCAACAGACTGCGAGATAAAGTAGTCCAAGTACACAATTTACAAGTGTCTTCTTAAGGATACGGTACTAAACAATAAAAAAGATTTATAGAAGTTCATATTAGTTACATCACTATATGTAAATAAGCTTTACAAACCATGCTTGTTTAAAATAAAAATCAAAGTGGTCTACATATGGGTTTACAAAATTCAACAAGAGTCAAAATAATCTAGAGAGATTTACACAAAATGTGCAGGTTAAAAAACATTAAAAAGTAAAGATAATCCTTTAACATACAAAAGCAATTGAATGAATTGATAGCAGGCATAAAAATTAAAATGTGCTTGTTAAAAAACATTAAAAAATTAAAGATAATCCTGTACACATGCAGCGTCAATGGCAGTGATATTACCATAGTTTGGTTGGTTATGGATCGTTTAGTTAGTTACAGTCTTATGGATGCACATGTGATTAGTTGGCGTGGAAAGTAGTCTCTCTTCTACTATATAAGCGGCATATAGTTATTTTGTAAACAACTATTATTACCAGTACTACCTTAAACAGCTACATTAAAACAGCCACATGGGTGCATAGTTATCAGAATGTTACAATTCGCGATTCAAATCTTGTCCATTTGTGTACAAATTTGGATTATTGGGCATTTTAAGATTTGTATTTTCCATTGAATGGGGAAGTAGTTGTGTCCAACTAAGGAGTGAAAATCTAACAAAGACCACGAATTATAAATTTTGATTGCAAATTTGGAATGAACAAATTAGATATCCTACAGACAATTGTTGATTGAGAAATTTTCAGAGAAATAAAATACAAAATCCTTCAAAGGATGTCTGGTTTAACCATGGTACCATTCTTGATTTGATTAACATACCTTTTAATTTAACGGATGATTTCCTTTACAAAAACCAGCTCTCAGCTGTCAAATCTTTGTTTTTGACTTAATATGTGCTAGAGTTGTTTGGATAAATAATCAAATATGTCTGCAGATCAATGCACTCTGATTTGCATTCTAAGTGTTTTGAGGCTTTTTTTACAAAGTGAATAGTTTAAATCTCCTACTTTTTTAACTTTAATTTCAGATTTCAATTGTTATATAGGTTACATGAGCTTGCCACAAGCTGATCAAACTGAGAAAAACCAATTTTAGGTGAATTGAAATAAAAAGAGGCTCATTTCTAAATCAAGAATGGCAAATATGCTGATAAAACTAGCCAATGCCCAAGGGGAGGAGAAAAAGAAAGCTGGCATTTTGCAAGCTTCCATATTGCAAAGGAAAAATATATAAAAACAAGTGGCATTACTCATAAGTCTTAAAAGGTTAAGTCCATCTCAAATTGGCCATACCAAATAGCTCTTAGTATTACCAACTCAAAGATAGCCCCCTAGACTATTATATTCATCCACTGAAGCACACAGCTATTGCTTTCAAAAGGCAAATGTGGGGCGAGAGAGAAAGGAGAATTACCTGCAAATTGTAAGCAGTTAAAATAGCAGGTGTAAGGGATTCCTCAACAAGCCTCCCACGAACAAGTTCCTCTATGAAATCTGCCTGGATTTCAATGTTAAAATATTGGCTTAAAACTAAGAATTAAAGACTGCCACTCAAAAAGGCTAATCATATAACAGGCTAGCACGAACAAGTGCAAGGCTTGAAACTTAAAAAGGTAAACCATATTGTGCCTCATAATTTTGAGAGTTACTACAAATCATTTTGATCACAAAGACACCAAGGAAAATCAACAAGAGAATGACTACCAACCATAGATGATGCACCCCGTGAGCCGGTTTGCTCCATACACCAATAGGCACGGGAAGCTTCCAACACCTCCACGGAGAGTATAGAGCCGGCAATTGCACCCAATGAAACTCCCCGGAGAAGACCACTCTTAGTAGCCTTAGCTGCTAGAGCACCGGCTATAGCTCCGGTCAGGGCCCCAGCTGCAACCAAAAAACACAATTATATGAGACCAATGAAACCAAACCAAACTGCATTGCCTGTGCAACACTACAATAGTGGCTACTGGCCAGGCAAACAATCTACACCCTTCAAATTCTCTACCCTTGTAAACAACAACTACCACACCAACCATAAATCTCACTACCAACACCAATTCAGGTCATTAAAAAGTACAAAGCTTAAAATACAGTCACTTACGTGCTTTTTTAGCTTTGTTCTCCGATCAGAATTAGAGTTTAGCCTAAAAAACTATGCCGGTCTTTAAAGTAAATATTTATTACGGAGATTATCGAGGTGAAACTCCAGTTCCAATAGAAAAACAACACAAAAATTACCTAAAATAACTGCCTCTAAGTTTTTTTTATAAGAAAATCCAACAGTTCAGGGCAAAAAAAAACCAGCAAAAATTTGATTTATGCATACAATTTAATATTTCTACTTTCTACCTAACAGCAAGCAAGCCTGGAGAATTACACCTTAATAATCAAAAGCAAATAGTATAACAAAAGTCAAAAGGCTCTAACTTTAGCGCAACGAGAATCGATTTGTTGACGCCCCACTAATCAAAAACAAAGAATTAACGATAGTATTTGATAGAAAACAGTTAATTCCTTAAGGAAAAAATAAATAAAATCAAAAGGTAGTATTATTACCAATGGCAAAACACACGGTGAGGGCCCCAGAAATGGTGCATAAAACGAATTTGGATAGAGAGCGAAATCCCCAAGGTCCCTGGATTATTCCAGTTTCCATGGTGCCCTACCCAAATTGGGAGAACCTGGGTGTGTCAGAAAGGTGCAAACTTCAAGGCCATGGCTGCTGCTGATGTTCTTTTTGTTGTTTATTGGTGATGAGATAATAGCGGGATTAGATTAGAAAGGATGAGAAAGAGCCCAAATTTTGGGGTAATGGAGAAAATGAATTGAAAGCTAAGGTAAGGTCAATTGAAATCTAGCTAGAAGGGATCAATCAAAAGAAAGATGATGGAATTGGATGGTATGATAGGACTTGCTGAGGTCAAGGAAAATAATACTACCAAGAAAAGAAATAATAATAATAATATGATTAATAATAGTAGTACTTTGTTACATTATATCATAGTACTATCATTCTATCATATGATTCATATATTCCAACTCTATTATACTGTTAATTATTGTTTTTAGAATTTTGATAAAAAAAATTAAAAAGAGAAAGAACTTAGCATGAAAATCACAGGAAAGGATAATATAAAATTATGAATAATATAATTTTTAATATTTAATAAAAATATTTTTTAATTTCTTAATTAATATCCTAAAAATACTAATTAGTATTATATTTGCATATATATAATTATGGAGGAGGTTAAGAAAAACAAAGTCACGTCATTGGGATGGGTCTGTGAGGTGGTTGGTGCCAACCAAAGTTTGTATTAAATTTTGTAATTAATGCTATAATTAATTGTAATCCCCTCATGTTTAAATTTTACACGCACGCCTATCACAGAAATTGCATTGCTTGTGGGATTGAACGGCCACACTGATGTGATGATTCATGATAGGCTCTAAACGGCCCAGCCGTAATTATTCATAACAGTAGTATACTCCATCCTCAGACCAATGCCAAAAATGATCATTACTTTCAACACCTCCAGCCACAAAATTTGTGTCCACACTTCACACCCCCATTAATTGAGCACCTACTAAGAGGAGCTTATGATTGGTTTTTAAAAAATGGAAATATTTGTAATCAGTACTACCACTGGTCAACATGGTTAATACTTCCTATATTCTTAATTATAAAATTCTCTCAATTAATTCACACATTGTAACACCCCGGACGTGTTATCATTAATAATATCATAAGCGCGCTATCAGCGTTAAATAAACGTGGTGCGGAAGCAATAGAATCGTTTTTCTTGATTACATTATGCATGGATTATAAAACCACAACACAAAACATTATAAAAGAAGCCCCTGCTGATCCAGGTAAAAGAAACATATAACAACATAGGCAGAAAACAGATAAATCTAAACAAAGATAATCAGGAGGAAAATCTTCCACTCAAACATCAGGGTCTGTACATATACATGCTCGAAACAAGACCACATCTGGTCATACATCATTATATGTACAATACAATGGGTGTACACTCACACCCTATCTCTATACAGAATACATGACAGAGATCAAACAAAAGACTCTTCTAGTCTTCTTCTGCAGCCCATGACCACTCCAGCATACTCAGCTAGGGCCTCCTGCCCTGAGGTTACTCCTCTTCTATGGAAGCACCTGAAAACCACAACCCACAGCAGGGGTGAGATATACATCTCAGTAAGCTCAGGATTTTGGGAGATCCTCCCTTACCCTGGTTCACCCCCAAGCACAAACATATCAACAAAACATAACACAGCCTAGGACATCCTCCTGGCTAACACCATATCCCAGCTCTCTGGGTACATAACCGGATGCCATCAGCATCAGAGGTATTCCACCTCACTCTGGCTCTTAAGCCATCTCAGGCTCATCTCACAGAGGTACCATAACATAGTGTCCACCACAGGACACTTCTCATAACAGAGAGGCACCGCCTCATCACTGAACCAGTATTGCCTGAGTCACCTACTCAGGACTTCACATACACACATTGCCTGAGGAATCCCTCAACTCATGACTTCAGGAATCCAGATATGGCTCATCTAAGAGACCTTAGGCTCTCATCCCCTCGGGAAGCCCTCTCTTAGAGATACAACATATCTGTCTACTGCCTGGCCTCACCAGGGCTTTCATAACACATGCCTGGGCAAGAACATTCATATAGGGCAATCACCTCCAGGACTTTCCACAACACATGCCTGAGAGAGACTATCCACACAGGGAGCTCTCATCCCTCAGGGCTTTCCTCTGCCTGGGAGAGACTATCCACACCGGGAGCTCTCAATCCCCCAGGACTTCTCATCAGCTGCCTGAGAGAGACTATCCTCAACGGGAGCTCTCAATTCCTCAGGGCTACCAATCTGATGCCTGTGAGAGACTATCCACACCGGGAGCTCTCAATCCCACAGGACTTCCCAAACAGATACCTGAGAGAGACTATCCACACAGGGAGCTCTCAATCCCTCAGGATCTCTAATCATCTGCCTGAGAGAGACTATCCACATAGGGAGCTCTCAATCCCTCAGGTCTTTCATCATCTCTGCCTAAGGAGAAACATCCTTACCGGGCAATCCATCCTTAGGACTTTAGGCGGAGAGCAATGGCACCTTCCAAGGAATCTCAGCTATTCCAGGGAGTCCTCAAACTCTTCCTCTGGCTAGGGAACCTCAACTAGCCCGATACTATTCCAGTATCCTAAAGATTCCATCACCTGCAATCTCAGGTGCATTATCACCCTCACACTATCTTAGTGTCTATCCTAGGGTTCATCATACATTCACACTCCTAGAACGGTCTGAGTTTCACTCCAAGCACCGTTCCTCTAGCCCTTCGGCTCACAAACACATATAATCATTAATCAGGCCACCTAGGCCCTTCATTCCACGGCAGGCCCAATATATCTATATATATAAACATGCCATGCATTCATCACCCACTTGGGTGGTACACAAGAGAAAGGGAATAATTCCCAGAACGATGAGCTTGCCTGCAACTCCAATCCTCGAATGATGGTCTGCTTCTCTGACACCCACAGTGTCAAGTCCTATCAAGGCATACAAACACACATATCACAGACCATTCAAGCATATAATCATGCATAAGCTCATCAAGCAGTCATCAACTGCCTCAGAGAAAGGAACCTCAGTCCTTTCCATCAACCCAGGTTATCTAACCTAAGGTTTTTCAGGCTCATCCATCAAAAGCCTGTCCATAGACCCTCAGTGGTCAATCACAGATCAACCATGGCTGTAGAGTCATTCCAGACTCACAGTTAGCCATTTACAATGAGCATCACAGCCCACACCACCCAATAACTCAGGGTTTCCATAGGGCTTAAACGGTCTAATCACAAGACACCGTTCCCAAGGCCTCACAGGCACCACAAGCCCATCCAAATGGCTCTTGCATGTCTCAAACAAGTGACTCAATCCAAGTCACACATGCACAACCTAGAGCCAAAACCAACAGTCACTAAATCACAAACTGAAAGCTAATCCTTCCTCATCTCTGCATTCTAAACACCTCTCCCAACTGTACCCAGAGCTAATTCTAGCTCTATCACAGATGGGTCACTATTCCTAAAAAACCCCCACATCCCAAATCAATCGGGAAAACTCGAGTTTCTTACCTCAGAACTGATGAGGAAGGTCTTTGGGCTGCTCTGCCTAGCCCTGGTGTCGATGAACCACCGTCGTTCCTCGCCGAACTTGAGCTCTTCTTCTCCCTTTCTCAGAGGTGAGTTTCTCTGGGGTTTTAAAGAATATGGAGGAAGGATTCTCACTCCCACTTGGTTTCTAGGTGACAGAAAGGGTGTGGGAAGTGTTTAGGGTCACAAAGCAAGGTCATGGGAGCTTGGGAAGCTCTCCCATGGTTGCTGGAGTCCAGAGGAAGAAGAAAACCATTTTATTCTCCTCCAAAATGCGACCCCCCTTAAAAACAGTCTGCACCGACCTTGCCGCGCGATCCGCGCCAACTCCCACACTGTCAGCGCCAGCTGCAGAAACTGTGGCGCCATCAGCGCCACCCTGGCGCTCCCAGCGCCAACTTCCAGAAATCTTGGCGCTCTCAGTGCCAATACCGCGCCATCAGCGCCAGAAACCAGAGACATTGGCGCTAACAGTGCCATCCTGGCGCCCTTGACGCCAGATTCCAGTGGGTCTGGCGCCATCAGCGTCACACCCTCAGCAGAGTTTTCTCACAAAGCCCTGGCGCTAACCGCGCCATCTGTGGCGCCAACCGCGCCATACTTGAGGGTCCTTACACGCATATTTAAAAATATATATTTAATTTAATTAATCACATTAAACTTAGCAATTAATTGTATTATATTTTCATATTTTCAATATATTTATCAAAAGGTTTCTTAAACTTTTTCAATTTTATTTATTTATTCTAGTCTCTAAACAAAATTTTATAATAAGGATGGCTAAAAGCCCAAGAAGACTAAACAAGAATACTACGAGACAGAAGAAGTCTCATTACATCTTTTACCCAAAGCATACTTCCAAGAGAAGGTGTACTTCTAACATGCATCTTTTACCACAACTTTGGAATCACATTCCACCCAATGTTTATAAACCCCATACTTTCAACTTTCAAGCAAACATGTATTGTATTAGCTACACCCAAAGCTATGCCATTTCTAAACAAAATTTTTAACATTTTTATTTTTACACTTTTCCTTCATTAACGGTTTTAGTCTTCGTTTACAAGTAATATCTCATGACACGTAACAGTAATATTGAAAATTTAATGACTTATCATATCATTAAAGATCATTAAAGAGTCAAACAACATAATTATTTGTGTGTTATTTTTACACAGTGTTTCTTAGAATTATTCGTTTAAAAAATATGAATTTAAGCATTTTATTGAATTAATTAAGTCAAGGTCGATCTTAAATGAGCTGGGATGTGAGAACGTAGAAACGGAAAAACATAAGCATCCATTCCCGCGAAAACACAAGTTTAGTATTCAGCCGAAAAAACAATGCGTTATTTGGCTCTTTGTTGAGGTACGATGTTGATGAAAAAAGGTTTGGTTCGTGCAAGCGGCAAAAGAGTTGTTCAAGAGCACTTGTTGTCCCTATTGCAGAACTGCAACAGCGTAAGCACCCTCCTTCAAATTCACACCCAAGTACTTCTCAACGGCCTCTCTCAAAAGAACATCATCGTCGCCAAGCTTCTCTCCTTCTACATAGCCTCTGGCCATCTCCAACATGCCCACCATCTTTTCGCCAAAATGGACAACCCAACAACCACCGTTTGGAACCACGTCATCAGAGGCTATGCCCGCAGCCACATGCCTTGGAAAGCCGTGGAATGTTACACCCACATGGTGTCTTCTGAGGCTGAGCCTGATGGGTTCACGCACTCGTCTCTGTTGAGTGCGTGTGCGCGAGGTGGGTTGGTAAAAGAAGGGGAACAGGTGCATGCCACGGTTTTCGTAAAAGGGTATTGCTCCAATGTCTTTGTGGACACGAGTTTGATCAATTTCTATGCTGGGCGCGGTGGCGTTGAGCGGGCGCGCCATGTGTTTGATGATATGCCGCACAGAAGTGTTGTTAGTTGGAATTCTATACTTGCTGGGTATGTCAGGTGTGGCGATTTCGATGGGGCTAGGAGGGTTTTTGACGCGATGCCGTGCAGGAATGTTGTGTCTTGGACCACCATGGTTGCCGGGTGTGCTCGGAATGGGAAGAGCAGACAGGCTTTGTTGTTGTTTGGGGAGATGAGGAGAGCACGCGTGGAGTTGGATCAGGTGGCGTTGGTGGCGGCTTTGTCCGCGTGTGCTGAATTAGGGGATTTGAAGTTGGGAAGATGGATTCATTGGTATGTTCAACAGCGGTTTGTCACGAGGAACCGGCAGCAGCCCTCTGTGCGCTTGAACAATGCACTCATACACATGTATGCTAGTTGTGGAATCCTTCATGAAGCTTATCAAGTGTTTGTCAAGATGCCTCGGAAAAGCACCGTATCTTGGACTAGCATGATCATGGCTTTTGCGAAACAGGGATTCGGTAAAGAGGCCCTTGATCTGTTTAAGACTATGCTCAGTGATGGTGTAAAAGTAGATGGAGTAAGACCTGATGAAATAACCTTCATTGGAGTTCTTTGTGCTTGTAGCCATGCAGGGTTTGTAGACGAAGGACGCCAAATTTTTGCATCCATGAAGCATACCTGGGGAATCAGCCCGAGTATTGAACACTATGGATGCATGGTTGATCTCTTGAGTCGCGCTGGATTACTAGACGAAGCACGTGGACTTATTGAAACTATGCCCTTAAAGCCTAATGATGCGATATGGGGTGCCCTTCTCGGTGGTTGTCGAATTCACAGGAATTCGGAGCTAGCATCACAAGTGGAAAACAAGTTAGTACCTGAGCTCAACGCTGGTCAAGCTGCGGGCTATCTTGTGCTCTTGTCAAACATATATGCTTTTGGTCAAAGGTGGCAGGATGTCATCACAGTGAGACAGAAAATGATTGAGATGGGTGTGAAAAAGCCTCCGGGCAGAAGTTGGATCCAAATTAATGGAGCTGTCCATAATTTTGTAGCAGGTGACATGACTCATAAGCATTCATCTTTTATCTATGAAACCCTGCGTGACTTCACCAAGCAGGCCAATTTGGAAGGCTATGACACAGATATAAATGTTTTCTTGGATGTTGAGGTGTAGGAAGTGCAAGAATAACCTACTATTTGCCTCGTTCTACAATTATATTTGTCGGCATCTTTTTCGAATTTTCTGGTTGTCAGAGTGGCTGGTAGTAATTGCTAGTGCAAGTACTAGTTTCCTATGGTGATTCTATACCGTCACTTTGATTAAACATTCTGAGGAGGAATGCTTGTATCATTTTGTCACAACCAGAGTGTTCCTTCTCTCTTGCCATGTCTTTGAAAATGACGCAGAATTCTCGCTGGCATGACAGCAACATTGACATTCTACTAAGATAGGACACAAGTTAACATATTACATTTCTCTGAATATCTTGTAACAAGTAAACCGAATCAGTTATTGACTTATTGTAATTATTTCATTCAATATTAACAGATGAGCCATTCTTTATGCCGTCGGTTTCTTTAATCAAAATACTTTCCTCTTGTTCTGGCTTTAGGAACTGTACTTTAGAAATCTGTTTTATATATAAGGTGTGAGATATCCAAGACACACCCTTTATGATTATGACTATCATTCTTTGTGTTCCATGCTTTCTTTTTAGATGTCCAGCAGTGGGTTCTAAATGCATGTCGCGGTTAGCTTGGTGGAAGCGTCAAGCAAGCGAAGATCATTGTTACAAGCTCTACCCTTCCAGTGTAGTCTATTTTTTATTACTATCATTATTTATTTGTCCTATATAAACAAAAGAGTCTTCATAACCAATGTCTATAAATACTTTTTTTTTTTTTTCTGAATAAGGATATTGGTTAGCATATGCCTATAAACAATTATTTAATTCATCAGTACCAATAAAAGTTGTTAGATTGATTAATTTGTTATAAATTTTAATTTTACTCCCAAGACTCTCATGACATTAAATGATTTAAAAAATTATTATTTTAAAATTTATGAGTGTATCTTATTTTGTTGATAGTTAAATAAGTACACTCACTTTTATAGAAAAATATGCGTATATCACTAATAGTAATAGATCTCATAATTAATTAAAAAAATGAAATATAGCAATATAATAATTCTATAATTCTTATAATTAGCACTAAAAAAATATTTTTTTTTATATATAGGACAAAAATAGTATTAGATTATTTTTTAGCTTTATATATATGCAAAAAATATATTTTTGGTCCCAAATTTTTTTTTTGGTTCTAACTTAGTGCCCTATATTTAAAAAGTTCTAAAATGTTCCTATTAAGATTTTTTTTAGTAACATGTTTGCTCTTCCATTAATTTTAATCAAACGATATTAAATTTGTGTTATGGGCAACAATGAACATTAAGAGACGAAATTAGAAATGAGAAATAAGTTTGGGGACAAAACATATATTTTACTCTTATATTATTTTTTTTATCCTAACTTAGAAATTATAAGTGTTTCTCAATTCATCCAGACATAGACTATTTTTACTCACAGTGTAACTATTGCTGATCCAAAGAAATTTCATACAAAAATCGAATATGAATTTTAATGTAAATAAATTATTCCCATTATTTAAACGCAAAAACATTTTACACAAGTGCTTGAACTTTTAGTCTTATATATATGGGGTAAATCAAAGAATTAATAGCTGAATTAAAAAAAAAAATACTGAAAGATAAAAGAATTTATAGGGGCAATTAGGTAAAATAGGAAAAGACAAAAATTAATACGGGGGAGAGGGGGCGCAGGGGTTTTCAAAAGCAAAAGGGTTTAACAACAGGGAATGTTGAAGTGGTTGCCGCGATTGTTTTTTGCCGCAAAACGCAGCCGCGACAGCAAACCCGCACTGCACCAACGATTCTCGTGGTGCCTGCACCCTGCGAATATTGACTAATTAGGTACTCATTCTGCAAAATCTCACCATGCTGTAGTATCTTTTTTGCTCTGAAACCAAGAACACAATAAATAATGTGTTTCTGCTTCTTTTTTTCTCTCCTAAGTAGCTCTTGCTGCCATAGAGGATGGAATACGTCAGCCCAGAAGGACTTCGCTTGGATGGTCGCCGACCAATGGAGGTAGGGCTAGATGTCCCCATTTAATTGAAAAAAGGGGGCCAATTCTAGGGTTTTATGGTCTGGCTCTGGCCCATGGATTTTAGTCCTATTTGATAGCTGTGTTACATGATTTTGGGATTTGAATATTCTGAAATGAGGGAAGGGAATGCATTTTGGAGGATAAGGTGGAAGTTATAACTGTTGATTAAAATATCAGCTGTTAAGATTGTGATAAAACACATGTACATGTATCACAAACTATGAAGTTGTTAAAACTGAATGGCTATTGCTGTACTTTATCCTCTAAAGCACACTTCTTTCACTTTAGAGGAACTAAATGTATGATTTTGTGTTTCTTTCTCTCCTGATCTTTGCCCTTACCATTTTCTCCCCTCTTTATGGTACATCCTAGATGCGACAAATTCGTGCAGAGATTGGTGCTGTATCCAAAGCAGATGGGTAAATGAATTTTAGCTTTTTTAATTAACTTGTGATTTCATTCAAAGCATTTGACCATAAAGTATTTTTATTTTGAAACAAGTTCTGCCATTTTCGAGATGGGTAATACCAAAGTCATTGCCGCTGTTTATGGCCCAAGAGAGGTACTGTTTAATTATTTACGTTGCTTATGAATAGTTATCTACGTAATTTGAAGACGGGTAAATATCTTTTTTGGGTGTCAATCTGCTTAAATGTTTAAAAAAGCTTTGGATTTGCATTTGAGCTTTAGATAATTTGCTGCTTTTCTTTGGTAACTTCTATGCATTTCAGGTGCAAAATAGGAGTCAACAAATAAGTAGCCATGCTCTGGTAGCTTTTTTCTTTTAAGTTATAATACATTGAGTGTATTTTTAGTGTATTTATATGCATTGTAATGATAACTTAATTGCTGATTATCTGCTTTGTGTGTCTGTAGGTTCGGTGTGAGTACAGCATGGCTAATTTTAGCACTGGAGATCGCATGAGGAAACCTAAGGGTGACAGGTTTTACTTATTTACTTGTTTAACTTCCTAATCTTTTTTCTTGATATTTGATATATTTGTACTTGTGGAAATGGTATTAGAGTATGGACTAATAGGACGAGGTCACGAGGGTGTGTTGCATTAATAGAATCATTCTTTAGAATATCTTGTAATAATTGTGATTTGGACCTTTTCATCTTGTTACCAAAGTAGGAATTAAGCTGCAAAAGTGGTGATTGTGTGTGTAGACTTTTAGACTGTAACTTTTGATTATCAATTATGAATATCTTTATTTTTGGGTTTTCTTTAGCATATATGTGTATACACTATGCAGTATAAATTATTTATCTTGTATCCTTAATTTTCAGTATAATGGCTATCTTGCTATCTACTAACTGCTATAGTGTTTTTGGGGTTGGCTGCTCCATGCCTCTGAGATTGATGACTAGATGCTCAACAGTGGGTTAGGTATCATAGAGTAGTGAAAAGTAAAATCATAAGCACCATTACTGTCCTCCCCTCATTGTTTATCTTTTCTTCAAGCTTTAACTTTTATGAGCCATCTTTGGCTAAAGTCTGCATTTAGTTTTGAATGGTTTGGCCATCAGTGTATGTAGACATAGATTTTATCTTGTTTTGCTTCTTCAGAGTTTTAATTTGGTTCTCGTTGTAGGATTCTCTTACACTAGGATAATGGGATGACCTCTTGTTTTTTTACTACTTCTTTGGTTGATTGAAGTTTTCTCGTGCCGCAGGAGATCAACTGAAATTTCTCTGGTTATTCGACAAACCATGGAAGCATGTATACTGACGCATTTATTGCCTCGTTCCCAGGTTTAATTACACATTCAGAACTTATTTTGTATAAATGTGTTTTGCTTTTAAATTTCTAATGATTTATTTATTAAATTTGTAGATAGATATTTATGTCCAAGTTCTCCAAGCAGATGGAGGTAACTAAGACCTGATAATCTTGTGACTATCTTCTCATTGTCATTTTATTGTCTCTCCCTTCTACTCTTTATGTCCCCGTTAATTTTTGGCAATGCTAAAACATGTCTTTGTATTTTAATATAACTTCTGTTCTTGACATGCATTCGACAGGAACTAGATCTGCTTGTATAAATGCTGCAACTTTGGCCCTTGCTGATGCTGGGATTCCTATGCGTGATCTTGTAACTTCCTGTAGTGCTGGATACCTTAATAGCACCCCTCTGCTTGGTATATATCTGTTTTTACTTGAAATTTTAACAGGCTAAATACAAGGGTGGTGTGTCTTCTTTTATTTCAGTCAATTTCTGATGCATGGCCTGTCATAATTATTAAAAGTTGTTGAATGAATATGGACAGATTTGAACTATGTAGAAGACAGTGCTGGAGGTCCTGATGTAACTCTAGGAATTCTTCCGAAGCTGGATAAAGTGACACTTCTTCAGGTTAATTTTCATGTCTTATTTTCTCTGTTTTTCTTTTCTAGTCAACAAAGTAAATTAATTCAGGAAAAATAAAATCTTTTATACTCCCTCTCGGACTTCTGGGCCCAAATTATGCAGTGGTTGCTTGCATACTGTGAAAATTCTACTGTCCTTACTGTGGGTATTAGCCTTTTGTGTAGAGGCCTTGAGCCCTTGAGATCCATATTCTTTCTACTATTGCTCTCTGTCATTGGTACTCACATAAAGCCTGTGTTGTTTTTAAAGCTGTAATCCCCCTCCTTCCAAAATTGTTCTCATTATTAGACTTGCAAGTTTATGGATTTGGCTCAAAGTGATGGCTGTACCTTAGAGGGAATAGTACAGGGTAGATGCATGTTTGGAAACCCCCAAAATAAGCTTATCTAAGCAGATTTAACAACTTGATAGTTTGTAATATGCATGCATCTATATTTTCATGATCTCAGTTGTTGGTTTTTCATTCAACAGGTATAACTGCATTTTCCCTTTTATAATGCATCCCTCATTTTAGAGGAGCCAAATTCAAACCTCACTTTTGACGAAGGTTCTTGATAGAGTGATTTGTGCCTGTATTCTTTGGTGGGTGTTAGACAAATATTTTGTTTTTTTTATCAGTTAATGCTTGGTCAAGTCTAACTTTATTTTCCCTCATTGTAATCATACTTAACAGTTTGATGTGGGAATTCCAGTTGAACATCTTTTATTTTCTTAGACAAATCTTTTGTTAGTTCTTTGAATTTAGACTGATGAGAAATACTACCAACACAGTTAATCTATTCTTTCCAATACACTATCATAGTCAGTTACTGCTGTATCATTATTATGAAAAGCATGCAATGCTTTACTTTTGTACTCCAGTGTATTTCTTTTAAATTTTCTCTAATATTCACTGACTGCCATATTCCGTAATTCAGAATGAAAAAGTCTCCTAGTTTAATTTTATTTGCACTAATTTCTTATGTTACTGGCTGTAGATGGATTCTAAACTACCAATTGACATTTTGGAAAATGTTATGCAACTGGCAATTGAAGGCTGCAAAGCCATAGCAAACTATATTCGAGAAGTAAGAACCTGACTACATTTTTGTGATTATACTAAGAGGAGTCAAAACATGGTTTAAATTCTGATTGCTTTGTTGGTTGGCAGGTTTTGCTGGAGAACACAAAGCAACTTGAGTATCGACGAGGTGTATAATTTTATATTAGAAGGAATATTTCCTATTTGCATCATGACGCTATGATTATTATTGTCGTTGGTCTTGTTTTTCCAGATTTGTAGGTTCATTCTTTCAGCATTTGTGCATTTCTCATTTTGGATTAGAATTCTCCTGTATTTACCTGTAAACAATTTTGTTTTTGGCATACGGTGTTGACTAAAGGGAAGTGAGGGGAGAGATTGTAACTTAGTGCATGTTTGAATTTTAGTTGTGAGAGAGTTTATAAGTATTTTTCCTCCCAATAACAATTTTTTTACTTGATTTTATGCATTAGAATTTACAAAAGTACTTTTTCAACTTCAATCCAAAGTCTTAGCTTGTCAATTGAAGTAACAAATCTTATGAATTATTTTGGGACCATGTAGAGTGGAACTAGTGATCTGACACTTTAACAAATGGAGAATTAATAATTGAAATTAGAACAAAAATCATTTAACAGGTTGGTTGAGTTCGTACATATGGTCGTTGCATCCTCAGACAACAAAGCAATGGCGTCGTGTTTGTCTAATTAGACAATTTAATTGCCAATTAACTTTAGGAGGTGTATTGGATAAATATTTCAAAAGATTTTTAAATACTTTTTTTTATATAAAAAAAAGTATTGTGATATTCAATTAAGACTTTCAAGATTTTTTAAGAAAGATAACAAAATTGGGTGATATACAATTAAATTTTTTATAATTTATAAAAAGTTTTTTCGTATTCAAAAGTATATAAGTTTTGATGAATTATTTTTTAAGAATGATTTTGATGGATTGTATTAGACTTTTTAGTATAAAATATATATCAAATAATCTCACTTAAATCCTTAATATTTTGTTAGACTTTTTTATTTATTTATTGGTTATCATATTTTTTTTCTTTCATCACACATTTTCTTATCTCTTTAATATTTTTCAAGATATGTGTGTCATATATATTTTTTCAATTCTTTTGGAATAAAAAAATGTCAAATATATTTTTCTTCTATAAACTTTTTCCTTTGTTTTTTAAGTTAAACTAATGTTTGTCTTATGTGTTAAGATTAATCATGTTTTTTTTATACTGATTATATTTATCACTTGTTCGACGCAATATTTTTGTGATCGTCATCATTAATTTTGTCATCCACATAATTCAGTAACCTTCTTATCAATTTTTCACCCTCATTACTCTCTTCTAGTATATACTTATTACTAGTAATTAAAAAATCAGAAAATTAGCTTATAGTTTTAAATCTATTGTACAAATCCAAAAGTGAGAATAAGAATATGTTATTGCAAGAAAGATTAGTATATGAAGACATAAAACTAAAATCAATATACTTATTAAAAGATTAAAAAATATATTGGTTTTATTTTTTAATCCAAATTTCATCATTTCTTATTATTTTTTTACTAACTCTTATAATTTTGAATGAGTTTTTAAAAATTCACATAATCCTTTCAAATTTTATAAATCTATAGAGTTCTTTCAAAAAATTTAAATTCTTATGATATAAATCTATTAAAATCCAAACTATCATAAAAGTAAAAAAATCTAATAAATTATAATATTCTTATATAATCTTTAAAATTTACAAGATTTTTTTTATGTTAATATTGTCTTTTAAAATCATAATCCAATACATCTTCTTAATGTTTAATGTCCTAAATTGTCTTTTTAGAGACATGGATACTCTAAAATTCGATAAAAAAAAATGCTTTTTTCTAAAAAAAAAATATGCTACACAAAATAATTTCTTGGTCCGAGTGGGAATAGCATTTCTCTTCTGCATGTCCATGGAGTTTTGAAAAATCCAAACATCTCAGAAATAGATAAAGAGATAGGAATTTATCGAACGAACCGCACTCCTTCGTATACGTCAGGAGTCCATTGATGAGAAGGGACTGGAGAAAGCTTGAACCCAATTCCTACAGTGATGAATAAAAGTTTTAAAAATTATTTAATTTATTTTAGACATGCATTAGCAGCATTGTGTACATCAGTACATTTATTTTTTTCTTCATTGAAATCTCTCATTTTTTTCTCACTTCCCTTCTTCTGTCCCCATTTTGAACCAAATAAACCCGTAGAAACAAAACAATACAATACAATACAATCAATACATGTATTGTCATACCAATTTGAATTTTGTGCTACACAATGCCAATTGCAGTGAAAGTCAACGGGTGTGCATTTTTGAAGCATTTTACCTATTCAGTTAAATTAAACAGTTTAGCTTTTAGCTAATTTTTTTTTTATATATTTTATCCATCTAATTAATCCATTAATTTTGTAAAACGCATGTTAAGACTCATGAAGTCTCAAAGATATATGGAATAATATCCCCATTAAAAAAACTAGTATTTCAAATTATGACTTATTTGTTAGAATTCGTTTTTAAAATATGACTTACTCATTTTTTTATTATATTTTATTTTATTTTATACATTCTCGTAATTTATTCTAAAAAATTGCCCTAAAGATGTAAAAAAGCCTTTTTAAGTGCTTCTGAATAATCTAACTTTGATGAAGTAAAGCATAACAATTGGTGGCGGCGGCGTTCTCTTAGGAAATAATTTATCCAGAAATCCCAATCATCCTGGAAGGTATTGTGATATCACTCGCTTGATGGTGTTTGAAGAAGCAAAGTATAGCTAATAACCAACCCCTAACGAAATTCACTATTCATTGCTTGCATTGCACAAACAGAGATACCAAAACTGCATTTCCATTCAACCCCATGGTGGGGTAAGCAATAACTTAAGCGAATGGGCCTTTGCCAGCCCAATCACCACTCCGTCCTTCATTATATATATGAAACAAATATTGAATTCTGATTTGTCGTTCCAAATTACTAAACACACTGTTCCAATGGGTGAAGACCGATCCGAAATAGTGTTCTTCGATGTGGAGACCAGCGTTCCCACCCGAACGGGGCAGGGTTTTGCGCTTCTGGAATTCGGCGCCATTTTGGTTTGCCCCAAAACGCTCACGGAGCTTCGGAATTACTCTACTCTCGTTCGTCCCGCCAACCTCTCCGTCATCTCCCCCTTGTCGGAGCGCTGCAATGGCATCACAGCCGCCGCCGTCTCCGCCGCCCCTTCCTTCGCCGACATTGCTCACCTCGTTTACGACCTTCTTCACGGTTTTCTTTCTTTTCTTCACCTCTCTCTCACTCTACTAAAGTTAATTAATTGCTCTGTTTTTTTTTTTTTTTTTTTTTTTTTTAAAGTGGTGAATTATGACTGTGTAGGGAGGATTTGGGCGGGGCATAATATCATACGATTCGACTGTGTTCGGATTAGAGATGCCTTTGCTGAGATTAATCAGCCGCCGCCTGAACCTAAGGGGACCATTGACTCGCTGGTTTTGTTGACTCAAAAGTTTGGAAGAAGAGCTGGTGACATGAAGGTATCATCATTCTCTTCTCTACCGTTTAAATATGCTCCTTTCAGTCAGTGTATGTATGTAAGTTTGTGGTGTATTTAATTAATTCATGCTCGTTGCAGATGGCTACTCTTGCTACTTATTTTGGGCTTGGACGTCAGACACATAGGTACTACTATTTATTTGTTAATGCAAACAATTTTATCTTAAGTTGAATTTCTCTTTGCTGATATTTGTTGCTATGGGTATTAAGGAGCTTGGATGATGTTCGGATGAATCTGGAAGTCCTCAAATACTGTGCAACAGTTCTATTCTTGGTAATTTCTAATTCAAAGTCTTAGTTTGATTGAGGACAACCTACAATTGGCTGGAATCAGGTTTTACTGTGTAGCTTCTGTAGATTCTAAGAAAATGTTTGATTGAGGAACCTTAATACTTGCGCTTCCTTCTGAATAATCAAAGGCATTTTAAGAAACATTAATATCTTTTTCTTGTTCTATGTAATCTTTTGTATATATGAATTTCGGAGCTTTCCTTCCAGATATTGTTATGTATTTTGCAGCATTATTTGAGAACTTGTCATAAAAATAATGATTATATCTGTCCTTGCAGGAGTCAAGTCTCCCAGATATATTCACTGCAAATAGTTGGGTTTCACCAAATGCTATTACAAGAAGCCGCAGTAATGAGAAGTCTCCATCACAGGGGGGCTTTTTAAATATTAATAAAGATTCTGTAGTATCATCTCCTGCAATCGAATCCAAAGACAAAAATCATCCAATAATTTCTTTTGCATTGAGAAGCCTAAAAGGGAATGTCCCAAATATTGCGGATCCTAATATAGATCAATTGGATCCTTTTAACTTGAGCGCTCTTGAGGCTGAAATAAAAAGAGAATCCATTAAGTCAGATGCTGCCATGGAGGAAAAAACCGTGCAAGAGTCACCTGATTTGGCTTCCTCATCTTCTGTATCTCAGCCTTGCAGCAGCTCTATTGCTGTTTTAGAACCTGATGGAATATGTATCCCTTCTATTGATGCATCTCTTGTTCCATCTTTCCGTGGCAGTCAAAGGATAGAATTACTGCATGAAGGTTTCCCGTTTCAGCTTCATTGTACTGATTTGAAAGTGCGGTTTGGAATAAACTCAAAGTTTTTTGATGGTGCTGGCCGGCCACGATTGAGTTTTGTGGTTGATCCATCACCAAGTCTATGTAATGTTCTTGATGCATGTGACCGTGTAGCACAGAAGTTAACCATGGATTCTGGTAGCAGCTCTGATTGGAGGCCTGTTGTTATTAGGAAAGACGGCTTCTTCAACTATCCTACTGTCAGATTGCAGTAAGTTCTTGACATGTTATTTAATTTATCAATATAAATGATTGCTTCACTTCACATGTATAAAGGTGTTTAACATTATTCTCAAAACTGGGCATTCAGTTTTACATGACTACCATGCCAAGGGGGTTTGAAGCATTTTAGAAAGCTTTCTCCAATATTGTGTCCATTTTCCTGGTTTTATTAAATCATTAGAAATCACTGCATCAATTTATGCTTTTATTGTTATTGAGAGTGAACCTTGGTGCAGTGGTAAGGTCACTGCTTGTGACCTAGCTTCATGGGTTCAAATCTTGGAAACAACTTCTTTGCTTGCAGGGGAAAGACTGTGTACATCAATTTCCCCTAGATCCCACTTGGTAGAAACCTTATGTAGTGGGGTACCCTTGTTTTTGTGTTTTACATAGATAAAGAAGGGATGACATTAACTGGTTAGATTCACAAGTAGGGATAAGTTCAAGAATACCATTAATTGAATAGCAAAATTAATCCAAATTTTCTGCTTCGGTGATCCTAATTGGCAAACAAATAGGATTTGTCAATGAAAATTTCTCTGATTTCTGTAACATTCATTTTACAGCATACCTACAGCAGTTGTGGCAGATGTTGCTATTTATGCTACGGAAATATATCAAAGAGAATCATCTGGAACAGTGCAAAGACTTCTCTTCAGTAAGTTTGATGCTGCAGAACTTGGTTCGTTGTTCATGCCTGGGACATTTGTTGATGCCTTCTTATCCTTAGATCCATATGATTATCAGCAGAATGCAGGGATTAAATTAGTTGCCAAAAAATTGATCATTCATAGCAAATAGACGGAAGTTGAGAATTAAGTATAGGTTAGTTATTACATGCAAAGGTTGATAGATTAAATATTGGTTATGCTGTAAAGTTAATTCCATTTCATGTTTGTAGTTCAATTGATGTTCGCACCTTTAAATTTTCTGGTTACTGACTGATTTCCTCAACGCCATCTAGACCTACAGGATGAATTTCCTCTCCTGTGGCAAAAAAAGAATAAATAAGAATTAGAAAAAGAACATGGGATTATTGATTCAAAAACTAACAGCTTATGTAAAGTGAATGATTATTTATTAGCGACATTGAATCTCGTCATCATCTGTATTAAATCCGCACAAATCCTTTTGTAACACATTGAATTTTAATTATTTCTTTCAGAGGCGTGTTTCTTCCTGAATTCTATGACGATAATGTGGACTTAACATATATCCTCATTATAGCTCTTAAAATGTTGTCTAAACGAAATGGAAAATTGGATAAAAGATTTTACTAAATTCATATTTGGCAAAGCATTTGACCTACCTGCGATTATTAAGTGGCTTCACCTTTGCATTTCCCAACCTAGGCAGAAGGAGAAATCAGAAATGCCCAGGCTCTCAATCGCCTAAACTAAATAATTGACACCTATTGTGATATCAGATCATTAGAAGACTAGATTCTTTTAACGCTATTAAAAGACCAAACATTGTCGTTCGCCCGCCTGAAATGTACTAATCTTGAGTGGGAAATCCAACTTATAGTATAGTAGATGCACTCAAAATGCATATAGGAGAAACTTTCTATTTGTCTCATCTCTTCTCAGTAGCACCATGTGACTGATTGTTCAGCATAAGTGTAGGAAGAAATAATCATGTATCTTGTTGTTCAAGGGAATAAACTGGTCCTTTAATAGTGATTTCCTGTCCTATATATTAGAGGAGTGTGTATATGCAAAGACTCCGGTGCTGTAGCAGATATTATCAGAGTCAATAGGGTTAAGAATAGAGTGTATGCATAATTTGAGGTGGCTAGAGTTAGGATTTTTATAACCTTATTGTCTTTATATGTGAGTCTCATTATGAACAGTCCATTCAGCCTTTAAGGGTAATAAACATTGATGAGTTTAAGATTGAAACAACAACCAGATCTTGGACATTAATCCACACTAAGCTTAAATATGCTCTTATGTCTTTAGAGTTTAGGGCTCATTAGTATACTAGATGGTTGGGAATCTTTGTATAAAAATCTTATTTATTCTTCAGTTTTGTTAGGTTCGATAAACCTAGGATGTTGCATCAATTAATCATCTGTTCAAACTATGAAGGGTGTAATTCCTGTTGATGTGGATGTCATTCCTTCAGTTATTTTTGGATAACTTAAAAAGTTTTCACCAATAAAAAAGACAATAATTACATCAATTGGCATTTGGCGCGACTGAACAAGCAATCCGTGGCCCGTACCCAACTCTGACATATAATTTTAAAGAGTGTTTTCTTTTACATACAAACAAAATTTATTAAATTAAAAAAAGATTAGACATTTAAAATATATTTTCGTTAGTTTTCCCGCAGACAAATAATGCTAACCTCAATGAGAAAAGAATATAAATCCTGTATAAGTAATGCACGAATGACACTTGCAGAATCATATCTATATCTATTCTTAATAAAAGCAAGTATTATGGTTCATTTAACAAGAAGTCAAGAACATACTTGGTGGTTTCCAAAAAACGAGCAAAGAACAACATGAGTTAACGAGAAATGGATTATAATAATATGAAATAATTTTATACTGAACTTTCATCTAATCATATGCTTTCATTCAATTTGACAAATTTATTAATTTTTAGAATAATTATCTTAACAAAATCATACTAACACTGACATTTGATTAGTTAACTATGTGAATTTTTTTACATACACATTTAACTCCAAGTTAGTTTCTTTACAGACTCTTGCATTTGCGGGAATGCATGAATCTCAAAACTTGTTATTATGTATAATATAATATATAATAATAATAATAATAATAATAATAAAAAAAAAAAAAAAGAAGAAAAAGAAAGAGAAATACATGAGGGCACTGAAGGTAAGATTTGAGATATTTTGGTGAGATTGTGTGTCTCCATAAGATAAGAGAGATTTGGGGAGTGACGTGGCCTGCTCTCTATCTCTAACAAACTATCCAGACCCTAACCCACTCATATCTATTTCTATTTCTATTTCACTTTCACTTTTTCAGCTCTCTTCACTCCCTTCTTTCCACGTCACCCTCTACCCTTTTTGCTATCCTACGCCCCCCTCTTTTCTCCTTCTTCCGGGGCACGTTAGCTCCCACCACCATCTTGTTTGTTCCTCAGATTGAAATCCCAATCAAATATCAATCCAAGCACATTAAACTGTCATGCTTGTTCTCACAACTGGGCCAAACAAAGTTTAAGAGTATTTTTTTTTTGGTCTGAGCTGCTAACGTGCGCCGTCCCTCCCAGACTTGGATTTTGGTGATGCTACAACGATCAGCAGATATGAACGGATGAGTTTTGATTTTTATGTGTCTTGACTGAGGGTGTGGTTGCAAGATTTGATTTTGTATGGAGCTTTAGTATTGGGTTGTTGTTGTTGTTGTTTTCTGTTTAGTACAGGGAAGAGGGGTCACGATGGATGCTGAAACTGAGACTGAGGAACTTATTAATTTGAACAATATATCAAGTAACTGTGGTGGGAATAATAGTAAGGGTAGCGATGGATTCATTGACAGAAGCAAAGTGAGGATTTTGTTGTGTGATAACGATTCCAAGAGTTCTGAAGAGGTTTTTACTCTTCTTTTGGGATGCTCTTATCAGGGTATGAATTAAAACCCCGTCTATCTCTCTCTCTCTCTCTCTCTCTCTCTTTTATATTTTGTTAATTGTTTTTCTGTTTAAGGATAATATAGTAACAATTGGAAAGATGAATCTCGGTTTACTTGTGTCTTGTAAAAAAAAATTGAATTGAAATCTGCTTTGCTAGAATGGTCAGTGATGTGAGTTTTCTGGGTCATAAGGATAATTCTGATTTGGAAGTTGGCTAGAATATGAAAAGATAATTTTGACTTTTTATTTTATGTGTTATTGAGTTACTTCCATTCGTTTTTAAACTCGATTTGTATTCTGTCCAAATATTTGTGTTCTTTGGCTGATCCAAATTATCATTTTTGGTTTTCTACGTTTGAGGACCTTACCCACTTGTTCAATGTGTACTTAGAGGAATGTTTAGCTGCCCTAAGCAAGACTTAATTAAGCCTGTGCAAGGGAGTTGCTTGCTGCAACTTTTGAAAATATGACTAGTGTGGATATTTTATGCTTCACAGTCATTTCGGTAAGGTCAGCTAGGCAAGTGATTGATGCACTGAATGCGGAGGGGCAATACATAGACATGATACTAGCTGAAGTTGATCTTCCAATAAAGAAAGGAATGAAGTTGTTGAAGTACATAGCAAGGGATAAAGAATTGTGCCGAATCCCTGTTATAAGTAAGCCTTGATTCTTTATTTTCATAAGGAACTTTGTATGACTCTTTATGTTAGGCAAATTATATCCTTTTCCTCATCAATGTTTTTTATTTTTATTTTTTGGGTGGGGGGTTAAGTGATGTCTGCACAAGATGAGGTGTCCATTGTTGTAAAGTGCTTGAGGCTTGGAGCGGCAGATTACCTAGTAAAGCCTTTACGCACAAATGAACTACTAAATTTGTGGACACACATGTGGAGAAGGAGGCGCATGGTATGTATTTCCCAACTTCTAATTTATATTATGTTTATTCATATGATTATTGGTTTTCAACCTGTCCTTAAACATATCTATTCCATGATGATATGAAATGAATTCTGAATTACTGATGACTGACTTTCCCATGGACTTTAATCATCTCTATTCCATGCTGTCCTGCCAAATATATTAGTATATGTTACATGGCTTCATCATATGTGAATAATATGGAATACCTTGATTTAGAGTCATAAAAGTCATATTTGATAAAGTATTTAAAAGATCTAAGTTGGTGTAGCCTCTCCCCTTTTCTCTAGCTTGCTTCCTCACTGTTTATGTGCATTTGTGTATCTCCATTGTATCTGACATTTTTCACTAAAATTTCCAATGTTAAACTTAGATCTTCTCAAATTGAAATAGCTGTTTCTGTTCTGACAGCTTGGACTTGTAGAGAACAACATCTTGAATTATGACTTTGATATGGTAGCATCAGATCCAAGTGATGCCAATACAAACAGTACCACCTTGTTCTCTGATGACACAGATGACAAGTCCAAAAGGAGCACTAATCCAGAGACAGGAGTATTAATCCAACAAGAACAAGAGGTAAATGTTAGAAATCAGTATTTAAGTAATAAAAGAAAGAATGTAACAAATGGATTTTACAGTATCAGAATTTGATGAGCTTGTGCAACATGGTAAACCTTGAAATTAAATTGAGTATATAAGCAATGTTTTTTTTCTAATCAACTTTGAGCTTACTTTGCAAATTATTCAACCTTTCAATGTGTTGTGTTTGTGTATATATAAATAAATGGTGTGCTTCTTAGTTTCGCATTGCCTTCCACTGTTCCACTTGAAAAGAAGATATCAATTCTGTTGGTAATAGAGATTGAATTGTAATATAAATTCATAAAAGTCAATGGTGCAGTAAAAATTTGATTAAATGTAAATGAATCATAGTGCATTTTTAAATGAAATCTTAAACTACATTTCAGATGCTAGTCATGATTAGTATCCTAAATAAATTTTGAACAGCATTGGCGAAAACCAAAATTTTTTAGAACACTTTTTTTTATATAAACTAAAGACTGGAAAACTTATAACTATGTATAGAGCCATTTTGGGCCAGCTACTGGTGTTTAAGATATGATCTATCTAATTTACTTCTAATGACTGCAGATCAGAGATGTAGTTACATGATATATTATAATATATGTATATCATTTATCTTTTCAGGCTAGTATTGCCACCATTGCTGCTGTGGTGGTGGAGCTCCCCAGTTATCTTGTATCAGAATATCAGCCTGATGTGCCTGGAATAAGTGATCGTCGAACAGGTCTGCTTCTCCTTTTCCTTAAACTACTATTTTTCAAGATAGAAAATTATATAGTAATTTTGTGCATTATGTATGTTGAAGTTATACAATGTAATGCTCTGCTAGTTACTTCCTATGATTGTATAGGACAATTTTTTGAATGCCATAAAATGAGACAGATTATTGTAAACTTCAGTTTTTCCTATCTTTGTGCCTCTTCTTTTAGCCAATTTTGATCTGTATATCTTCGGTCTGATTTCTCATGAAAATCAAATAAATACATTTATTCATGCCTAAGTGTTATTTTTTATTATTACACATGCAGGTACTCCAAGGCAGCATCCATCAAGCAGCAGAACTATTGATGGTAGTTTGCACATCATATTTTTCCTTCTATAGCTATACAGTTATAATTTAAAAAATGGCCTTAGTTTAAAAGGGATATGAGATATCTGAGTCTTAAAGTTGAACAAAGTTTGGCTGAAGTGAGTACCCCGTGTCATTTTTACTGATTTCTCTCTGATTTTCCATAATTTTGCAGGACATTTTTCATCTGGTGTAAAGAAGAGTAGACTGAAGATTGGAGAGTCATCAGCCTTTTTCACCTATGTCAAAGCAACAACACTGAAGAGCAACATTGAAGAGAATGCTCATGTTGACAATAGTAACACTACTACTACTACTACAGAAGTTACGAATCAAGCATGTACTGAACAGGGGGATAATGGCCTTAAAACACACGAAAATGGAGAAATGTTTGGAAACCATTCACAAGATGACTTACCGAGCAGCAATAGTATCCCCGATTCTTTCTCTATTGAGAGATCTTGTACTCCACCTGCATCGATGGAAGTTTCGCAGCAAAAGCATTACAAGGAAGTACATTCTCAGGGAGTGGTGCATCCAAGAAATGGAAGTCACAGTTCTGAGCCTGCTCAACATGCTTATCCATATTATATTTCAGGAGTTGTTAATCACGTTATGATGCCATCATCGGCTCAATTGTATCAAAAGAACATCCAGGACCTGCAGATTCATGCTGCTTCTTCTATGATTGCACAGTACAATCATCTTCCCCAATGTCCTCCTCATGTAAATGGGATGACATCCTTCCCATATTATCCAATGAACATTTGCTTACAACCTGGTCAGATTTCTACCAATTCTTGGCCATCATTAGGAAGTTCAAGTTCATGTGAAGTACAAATAAGTAAAGTTGATAGGAGAGAAGCAGCATTGATGAAGTTTAGACAGAAAAGGAAAGAGCGCTGCTTTGATAAGAAAATTAGGTATGTCAACAGAAAACGGCTCGCCGAAAGGCGGCCTCGTGTGAGGGGACAGTTTGTCAGAAAGTTGAATGGTATTAATGTGGATCTTAATGGACAACCTGCTTCCACTGATTATGATGAAGATGATGAAGATGAAGACAATCATGGGGCAAGAGATTCCTCTCCTGAGGATGCTTTAGAATGTTAAATTGTTCCTTTGACCAAAGGGTGAAGGACCAATGAATTGCTTTCTGCACTAAAACTGTCCTGTTGGGACTTGACACTGTTCCTGGTTTTGATGGAAAATTCATGCGACAGCATTAATCGATGAGCACGTGCTGTCGATCTGTTGGAGATGCTGATCCAATTCCCCTGGGTACCCTCCTCATCATTTGGAGTTCAAACAAACTCTTGCTGGGTATCACTAATTTCACTTTCCCAAATGAGTGCTTCATCACTCTTTCAGAAGGTATGACTCCTTCAGGTCATGTCTAACGCGGTTGAAAGTACGACACTTTTGTTTAATTGTAACTTTTTGAACTATTATCTGAGATTTATTGTCAATTTTTTTTTTACAACCAGCTCAAGCATATCCCCCGTTCCTAATAGTATAACTCTGTACAAAGTGTTGTGTTATTAAACTAATTTAGAGTGGTCCAACCCAAGGTTGAAAGTAGCTGGGTGATTATCTCTGATATTGGTTAGTGGTAGTCATTGCATGACCACGTGTGTTTACAAAAGCAAGTACGAGTCAAAAGGTGGGTTGACAACTAAATTGACCCAACCGTATCAAATCCATTACCATTTAAAGACCAATATATTAACCTTTGGTTGGACCAATATAGAAGCTCATACTTTCAGAGATTAAACCAATATAAACTATCATTCTTGAAATCACATTGTTAACCTTGAGGTTATATTTAAATATCTAATGAAAAATATAAAATAAAATGATATCGACTAAAGTAAAATAAGTGGATTATTATCACTTACATTACCAATGGAGTTGATTTAAGTAAAAAGTTTAGTGACAAATAAATGTTCAGATCTTTGTAAGAGATACTGACATTTATGTTCTATAATGAACATAATTACTTCCAAAAGAACGCATTTATGTGTAGACAAAAAATCAATATCTCTCACATCCATGTAATAATTTCTTATTTTTCACCCACCGTAGAAAAAAACAATTCATACATGAGCATAATATTTGTGGAATTTAATTAAAATACGTAGATAATATAAAAAAATATGTTACTATTATTTTATTATTTTTATATAATTATTTTTTTACTTTTATAATAATTGCATTAAAATCATATTTAAGGTAATTTTCAATTACTTAACAATGTTAGTATAACAAAATTAAATTCATATTTAAAAATACGATTAAGTAGAAATTTTGGTTGTATTATAATTAAAATAATAATTAAATTTCACTGAAAATATTATTTTGGTATATTTGAGCTTCTTGTACATTACAAAATTAAAAACATTTTAATATTATCCTAAACTCGCGATTGTACCCTTTTTCAATCGATCTGACACGACATCTCTGGTATTTTATACGTTCAGCCCCGACCTCTGAAGTTCAGCTTTGAACCCTAAATTTAAGACACAACAAGGCGTTCATCCGCAGTCCCTAAAGTTTGGATTTTGTGGATGGCAGCATCTTACCTTTTCCCGTTAACGTGCAGTTGGGGTTGATCACATCTTGCACAGCCCATGTGTCTGAACATTTAGAGTTACAACGCTGCACATTACATGTTTGATGAATTTCTCGAATGAGATTCAAGATGCATGCCATGTTGAAACCTGCATGGAAACGCTTTTGGCTTCAAAATATGAGTACCTATAATTTGCAAATACTTCCATTTTCTCATTATTCCACATTGCAGCCAATGTCTGTTCATCCCCAGTTGCAAGAGCTCTGCAGAATTGTCATGAGCACTGTTGGTGGGCTAGATGAGCTGGAGTTGAGTCTAAATAAGTTCAAAGATTCTTTAACTTCATCTCTTGTAGCTCAGGCTATTGATTCTAGTAAGCATGAGGCACACACTAGAAGATTGCTCAGGTTCTTCTTATGGTCTTGTAAGAATTTGAGTCATAGTTTGGAAGACAAGGATTATAATCATGCTCTTCGAGTTTTTGCTGAAAAGAAAGACTACACGGCAATGGATATTTTGATGGGAGATCTCAAGAAGGAGGGTCGAGTCATGGATGCTGAGACTTTTAGTCTTGTAGCAGAGAATTTGGTTAAACTAGGAAAAGAAGATGAGGCATTGGGTATTTTCAAGAACTTAGACAAGTATAAGTGTTCTATAGACGAGTTTACAGTTACTGCTATCATTAATGCCCTTTGCTCCAAAGGGCATGCTAAGAGGGCTGAAGGGGTAGTTTGGCATCACAACGACAAGATTACAGGCACAAAACCTTGCATATATAGAAGTCTTCTTTATGGGTGGTCTGTGCAGAGGAATGTGAAGGAAGCTAGGAGAATTATTAAAGAGATGAAATCAAATGGGGTTATCCCAGATTTGTTATGCTACAACACATTCCTCAGGTGCCTTTGTGAACGGAATCTTAGACATAATCCTTCAGGACTTGTGCCTGAAGCTTTAAATGTCATGATGGAGATGAAGTCATATAATGTTTTCCCAACCTCAATCAGTTACAACATACTGCTTTCTTGTCTAGGGAAGACCAGAAGAGTTAAGGAATCTTGTCAAATACTTGAAACAATGAAAAATTCTGGTTGTGATCCTGATTGGGTCAGCTATTATCTTGTGGCAAAGGTGTTGTTTCTGAGTAGCAGGTTTGGTAAAGGGAAAGAGATGGTGGATCAAATGATTGGTAAAGGTTTGGCGCCAAACCATAAGTTTTACCATAGTTTGATTGGTATTCTCTGTGGGGTTGAAAGGGTAAATTATGCTCTTGAACTGTTTGAGAAAATGAAGAAAAGCTCAATGGGAGGTTATGGACCAGTATATGATGTGCTCATTCCAAAGCTTTGTAGAGGAGGGGATTTTGAAAAGGGAAGAGAGCTTTGGGATGAAGCCACAGGTATGGGCATCACTCTGCAGTGCTCAGAGGATGTTTTAGATCCTTCAATAACAGAAGTTTACAAACCTACAAGGCAAGAAAAAAGCAGCCATGTGGACAGCTCAAGAGCCAACTCTCCACAAAAACATACAAAATTTTCAGGGAAAATGAAGATGAGAAAAAAAACAGCTGCTATGAAGAAGAAAAAGAAGTAAAAAAGTCTACTGCAACTTAATTTGTAAGTTTCAGTCCTTGTTCCAGCTTTCTTCTGTCATTTTTCTCTAAAGAACATTTTATTGTTGCTGCTTGTTTATGATATATTAACTTCATATTAGTGTTACTACAGGTTTGTGTTTGCGAACTATGTACTCTGTGTTATTGGATTCAACATCTTGCATGAAAATTTTTATGATCCCAGTTAAACTGCATCTTATTGTTAGTTCAAGTTCACATTTTAATGTGCTTTTGCATATGTTAGCCATACCATTTTGTGCCATATGACTTTCTTTGGAGCATTGGCCAATTTAGAATCAACCTCGTCAGCTTATTAATTAACAGGGTGTGGTTAAATGCTTATAAAGCTTTTAAATTTCTCTTCTGCTGTTGCACTTTTTAATTCTTAGAATTGCAGGTTGTAGTTGACCAACACATTATTTTAATATTTGCAATTTAGTTACCATCTGAAACCGGTACCTCTAGTTTTATGACTTTTATCTAATGCCCTATGTAGTCTAATGTTGGGCTATTGGCATTCAACAGTGGCCAAGCAGGTTAGTTATATTTCACAATATGAAGCATAAACGAAGACAAGAGTCACAACTCATGGCACCACATGAACACTGACGAAGTCCAAATTACAAAGACACGAGATGCATATTTATCCAAAACAGATTATATAGATGCGATGCGTTATTTATCCAAAACAGATTATTGTTTCAGTTTCTGTTCGCTGAATTACTTCAAGTTTGTCTTCGAATCTCGTTGTAAGTAGTTCCAGAACGATGTGCATGAACCGATACCACGCCTTGTATCGGTCTCTCTATGATTCAAGAAGAGTACATGCTTGGAAAAGCTTCAAGAAGCTTCCATTAAAAAGGCATCTAGATTCAGAACGCACTTCTTGAGCACATTAAGTCATGTTTCTATTTTCTTTATGATCAAACTCTTGGCCTTTGATGTTTATTTATGGTATAATCAAAATGCTCCTTTTTTTTCCTTTTGCACGTGCATGTATTATTTTTGAAACTATATATCTATATCTTTCCGTTAAAGTTATCTCTTGATGACTTATTGATCGTAAATTTAAATTTAAAAATAATTTTTTTACATATACAAAGATAAAATTGGGTACAATATTTTTTTCCTTATCTTGTCATTATGAGAAGTTTTTAGATAATGGAATACATAATTTTTTTTTTTATATATCCTCCAGGTAGGACAATAGGACAGTGGCAGAGAGGCTGATGACACAGTAATGGAGGTTCAGAGAGGAGGAGGGAGCGCTGCAAGATCAAGAAGATCTTGAAATCCCTCACATGGGCCTTCACAAGCACATGTAACTTAAGGCGTCAATATGGGGATATTGTGGGGCCCCCTCTGCCTCTCACTCACGTTCCCAGTTGCAACTCTCCGATCTAACTTTCCACACAATGCAAGTGGATTCCACACGCTTCCTATTCATCTATTCTATGTTATGTTATGTTATGTGGTTCCTTCTTCCTAGAAGATGCGAATAACCCACCCAGGCCCCAGGGACGCGTTGACACTAACTAACAAGTGCAGTGCGTAACAGAGCAGAGACAACCATGGGTCCAATGCCAGAACGCCCAAAGCAAAGCTAGCTGGATTAGACTCCATCTACATCTGTAGCATAAGCATTCCATACACACGTTTCCTCTTTCCTCACTAATATTATTTCTCTCTCAAAATATCCTTAATTAATACAAATCCTTATTGTATGTATTTATTGTATTCTTGTATTGGGTTAACTTTTTCACAAGTCATGCCTAATGGCGTCTCCTTCAAACTTGGCTTGTCACTTTTAACTTGTCGGATAGGGGAATTTGTTGACTTTCTTTTCGCCCTAACCAAATCTTACTGATACACTCTTAACATAAAAAATAAAAAATAAAAAAATTGTGATGTATAGGGAACGGATTACTTATGCCCAATCTATTTATTTAAGAGATTTTGATCCAAATGCCAAACGCGAAAAGAAATTCATGTTTTCTTCAAACAACTGGAAAGTCGACCAAGAGGAGATTAAAAAACATAAAAGGTCAAATATGTTTTCTTATATGGAAATGACTAGGAGAACATTTTTCAACATTGAGAGATTAAAAAAAATGGGAATCAAATGATCCAAATTTGAAGGATAAAAAGATATTTAAGTATTTCTAGGAAGAATTGTGTAAGTGCTATTCGATTAGAATAAAATTATTTTCAATAAAAAATACATGTAATTCAGATCACAATATACTTAAATATTATTATAAAAGTTAATAATTTTAACATACAAGATGATTAAAAATTAAAAGATAACATAAAACAAAGATGCATTTTAATTAAATTTTAGGGATAAACATGTTTTCAATTCTTACTCATAGAATAAAGTTTTTTTTTATTTCCTGAAAATAAAATCTATTTTTATTCCTCTTTTATAAAAATGTGAATTGTCAATTATTGGTCTCTTATTCTCATATAGTATATTTCTGTCTGTTATAGTATGTATATTACATCACTGATTTTTATTTATCTTCTAATTTTATATCTCGCCGTGTCGGAGTTCAACTAGTGTGTGCCGATCATGTTCGAAAAGAAAATCGTATTAAATATAGACAGAAAAGAAAAGGTAGTAAAATAATTAAGATTTGAAGAGCATTATTATTTAATTTATTTATAAGTGTTAAAGATCCAGCACTAATAAAAAACACGTCTTTCTTTCTTCAAAATCCAATGATGCTGTTTCCAAACCTCCGTCTCAGACAAACACCCTCTACTCTCTGTCTCTAGCCTCTTCCCTTTCCCTCCAACTAACCTAACCAAACCAAACACTCCCTAACACCATTTCTTTATGCATTTCGCTGCTTCCATTGATTCGTGTTAGGTATATTCAATTCCCCCCAAATCTCGCGCCAACATGGGGCAAGAGAACCACCACAAGCGCAGCACCAGCGCGGGTTTGCCGACCTCCACCGCGCGAAGCCGCGGCGGCGGCAACGCGCTTCCCCGCGGCCGCCAGATCCAGAAGACCTTCAACAACATCAAGATCACCATCCTCTGCGGCTTCGTCACCATCCTCGTCCTCCGCGGCACCATCGGCGTCAACCTCGGCTCCTCCGACAACGACACCGTCAACCAGAACCTCATCGAAGAAACCAACCGCATCCTCGCCGAGATCCGATCCGACGCCGACCCCTCCGATCCCGACGACCTGCAATTCTTCAACCCTAACGACACCTTCACCCTCGGCCCCAAGATCGATAATTGGGACATTGAGCGCAAGAATTGGCTTCACCAAAACCCTGAATACCCTAATGTCATCAGAGGTAAACCTCGCATCTTGCTCCTTACTGGTTCCCCTCCCAAGCCTTGTGATAACCCTATTGGAGATCATTACCTTTTGAAGTCGATTAAGAATAAGATTGATTACTGTAGATTACACGGGATTGAAATTGTGTATAATTTGGCTCATTTGGATGTGGAACTTGCTGGGTATTGGGCTAAGTTGCCTATGATTAGGAGGTTGATGTTGTCGCACCCTGAGGTGGAGTGGATTTGGTGGATGGATAGCGATGCTTTTTTTACTGATATGGTGTTTGAGCTTCCTATGTCTAAGTATGATGAGTATAATCTGGTGCTTCATGGTTACCCTGATTTGTTGTTTGAGCAGAAGTCTTGGATTGCGGTTAATACAGGGAGTTTTCTGTTTAGGAACTGTCAGTGGTCTTTGGATTTGCTTGATGCTTGGGCTCCCATGGGCCCCAAGGGGCCTGTTCGTGAGGAGGCCGGGAAGATCTTGACGGCCAATCTCAAGGGGAGGCCGGCGTTTGAGGCCGACGATCAGTCCGCCTTGATATACTTGCTGCTGTCCAAGAAGGATAAGTGGATGGACAAGACGTTTCTTGAGAATTCGTTCTACTTGCACGGTTACTGGGCTGGGTTGGTTGATCGATATGAGGAGATGATTGAGAAGTATCACCCAGGGTTGGGGGATGAGAGGTGGCCGTTTGTGACGCATTTCGTTGGGTGTAAGCCGTGTGGGAGTTACGGAGATTATCCTGTGGAGAGGTGCCTCAGTAGCATGGAGAGGGCTTTCAATTTTGCTGATAATCAGGTGCTCAAGCTCTATGGGTTCAGGCACCGCGGTCTCTTGAGTCCTAAGATCAAGAGAATCAGAAATGAGACAGTTAGTCCTTTGGAGTTTGTAGACCAGTTTGATATTCGAAGACATTCTACAGAAAACATGGAATCAAAGAGCTAGTGAGAAAGTTGTTGTTCAATGGGGGTGATATTATAGAGAGTAATTATTTAGAAGTGGAGTTTCATACGGGGACAGTTCACATGTAACTTCTGCTTCTTCTGTCATCTTGGTACTTCTTTGAGAATGTTAGGATAGAATTCTTTCGTAAGTTATCTTCTTTCTTCCAGGTTTGAGCAATCAGCAAACAAATTTTATTTACTCATCTGCTGTATACTGAGCTTCCTTTGTATTTGGGCTTTTGTGACATGAAATGAATTCACGAACTTAATTAATATACTTTCCTGTCCTCTTGATATTGTTGTGATCTGTTACATGAGGTAACTGATTCTGTTTCTGTTATATTTGATCTGCATATCTCAAATGTGTGTTTCCAAATTACAAGAGTAGGCAAAGGAAGGAAAGGTATGATCTTTAACAAAGGAATTGTTCTTAGTTTGCCCAAATTAAGATTTGAAGTAATATTTTTTGGATATTTTTGGACAATGTTTTGGATTCATGTTTACCCCCGTGATAACCGTGAATCCAGAATGTTGGGAGTGTCCTTTGACATTAACTATATGATAAATATCTATACCAGACACCAGCAGCTTTTAACTGCAACACTGTTTTGTCTTGGAAACAAAAAGGTGTTATTCATAGTGACAAATACAGTGGCATGATATTTGAATATCATGTCTCACGAGGCCCTGCTTTCTTACTTGTTAACATTAGCATATTTCTTTTCTGATGCTACAGTCTTCGTTCCGAGTATACATTCTTGCGCACTCTACAAATTGTGGATGGAAATATAAAGAATAAAATAATATCTTGTATTTTTTGAAAAGTTGTTTTCACTTTCCAATCAATTTTTCCCTTCCCATTTACGAGTACTTCAGAGCATAAGAAGATATTGGGATAAGTTAATGTTTATCACTTATGTCTGATGAGCATAGAATAAGATTGTACTATTAGTATTACTGTATTAGTATGCTAAAAAGGTTTTAACATTGGCTATTAGCACATTCTTTAATACAATTTTGCAATATCCTCCACTCCTCATTATCATGAGGTGAAAAGTGGGTTAATGAGAGTATCAAAAGGAGAGTGAAAGTACTCTTGCTGCGCTGCCGGTGGTGGTAACTCGGTCACTCTTAATTTAGTTCGAAGCTTTTAAGAGATTCCTAACACCACATGCCGTGTTATCTTTCGTAGATATCCCCGGCATTATCATGTCTCTTATAAATTATAATTGCGTAGTTGCAAAATGAGATATTTGAATGATGTGCAAGGTTCATTGTACCAATAAATAATTACATTATTGCATAGTTATTATGGCATAGTTAAAACTTAAGAGGCCATGACACTTTTCCTCGTTACATTGTATAATTTCGTCATCATTTGTTTTTTGGGTCCAGACTTGTCATTGTTGACTAAGGTTTTGAAGAGGATGCGCCGTAAATCCTCCTAACATGTGATTAACAAAGTAAAATTTTGTAATGCATACTTTTTCCCGAATAAAAGTATAGAAAGTGAAATGAAAACCCGTAATTCTGCATGAAATAAATAATTCTTTGAAAACATTAAACAGATTCTTCAAACAATAATTAATCAAGGGCCTGTTTACTAATAGTCAAAATTCACTCCATAACGCTTTAGATTGATATGATCTTGGATGTTCTGTGACATGCATCTCAAATAGAGTAAATAAAAGAATGGGATTTTGATTTTCCAAAAGCTAACCAAATAGGGTGGAAGTAATTAAGTTAACATAAATGCAACATGTGCTAAACATCTGAACACGAAGAACCTAGTTAACTAACCGTTAGTACAGTTAGAGTGTTCTGCCAGCTTCCCTGCGTAAATTCTGTGGTTACCAGCTGAACTAGTCATTCATGAATGATGAATCATGAGGAGTGGATGGAGGACTTCATTCGTCAAAGTTATCTTGCAGACTAACGATATAACCCAAAAGTTGCTTCATTCGTCAGCCATTTGCTTTGATTAGGTTTGAGATGCCAGTTCTGAGTTACATGTTCAATCACTCGTCTGTAGCAGGAAAATGTGCGAAGAATGAGAATTAGTTGCTTTGCAGTTTACAACCTAACTCTCACATGCAGAATCCAAGCACATTGCAAAATTCACACGTAAGCAGTGGTATTTCAAAATAGAAAGAATAAAATAGCAGCATCAGTGTAGAGTGAAGCTTCTGATCATTGTTCCTTGTGAATGCGAGCTATCAACCATATTCACAACCTTTAGGCAATCATTTCATCATTTTTCAGCCAAAGCTTTGTGACGATCAATAGGTATTTTATTCATTTGTGCAATCTGGTGCAAGAGTTTGGCAATTTTCCGTAAATAAAAGTAGTTAGCAGTTAGAAATGAATGCCATAGCAAAGGAGGACAGTTAGGGAAGTGTTGAAAAAAAAGTATAGCTTCAAGAGAATGAATCAATAGAAATGAGAGAGAAAAACACCATTGCATTTGCATATAGAATCAATCATTCATGCCTACATACACATCCAATGTTTGAATGATGTAGTCAAGCACAAGGAAATGCCTTTCTTCACAAAACAAAAATAACTTTCCTCCAATCCAATCCAATGCACTTGCAGTTAGATATGACCCCTGAACGGCTGAACCTTCCTTGCTAAGATAGATAACTACTCTGACCTTAAATCTGCTGGCATTGTTAAGCTCATTACATTCAAAGTATTGTTTGTTTTGACTTTGGTGAGCTTTTACAATTGTGTTCACTAAAAGACACTTTGGTGAGTTAAAGGAGAAGAGTATTTATCTACTAGCCTGAACCTTGATTCCAAAGAAATTTGAGGCTTTTTGGTGTGATGGAACAAAAACAATGACATGATTAAATGCAATCTATTCGATGACACACAACAAACACGGGCTGTTGTCTCCTTCAGTTATTTTATTTGGGCTTTAACTTAACCATCGTGTAATTAAGTAACTAATATACCAAAACAAGCTACACAATATATATGTACTAAAGTATTTCATTTGAAGAATGATGGTATTATTGATGGCATGGGCGGAATTGTTATGAAAGAAAGAGAAGAAATTTACGAACCCGATCTTTGTCGTTGATGAGGTTGATGAGACGAGCATCATTGGGAGTGAGGGTTGTCTTGTTCTTCCTGATGGCGATGATGATCCAGCAGGACATTAGGAGCGCCGCAGCGGGCAGCCCAAATGACCAAATTGGCCCTCTGTGGCGCAAAGATGAAAGCTTGGAACGCAACATGTGGAGGGCGATACTAATCCAGCCGCGAAGACGAGAATGGAAGGGTGAGGGTTGAGGTGGAGGAGGTGAGAGAGGGGTGTGGTAATCTGGTGACACAATTTGGAGGTTTTCGTGGTCGATTGGGGGAAATACCAAATCGTCCTTGTAATCATTTGGATTTGGTGGAAGGTCAGGATCCACCATGCTTCTTCATTCAACTCATACACATACAAATGATTTTACTTTCATCAGGCAAGCCCAGAAATTATTGATTTTCATTAAGTTATTACCTGTCTAGTCTACTCTACTGGAAGGGCTGGCCTGCCTTTGCTTCTGTTGTTAACCTAACCTAACCTAACCTAGTATTGGCCTGTTACCTTCCCGGCGCTCTCCAATCTTCCTCAAAATTCTAATGTCATAAAAAACATATCATTGTGGTAAATTATAATTTTATTCCTTTCTAAATTATGATTAGGGATTTTGATTCTCTTTTTTTAAACACCAAAGTTTGATCTTTAAGTTGATTATTGAGATTTGTCAATTGACTTACACCTATTAGATTATATTTATTTATTGTAATTTCAGTTCCTTTTTTTAGGCTAGACAGATAACAAAATGCCAGTCGAATCCTCACGTGTATTTAAGATGATGGAGAAAATATTGTATTACTTAAAGTATTTTGAATGGTTAAGTTTATTTAAGAAAAACAATTTAAAGAAAACGTCTTCTCCTTCATGTCCAAACTTTTGGCACCCATTATACTTTACAGTAGTTATAAAAATGCCTTTAGTATTTTTTTTTACAATAAAAAATTACCTTAGTTTTTAGAATTTTAAAATTGTGGGAAAAAAAACTGGTTAGAATCTTTATATAAAGCCCAGAGAAATTATTGGCCCATAAATTAGCCGAAGTCATAACCCATCCAACTTGGTAGTTCATCCGGTTAGAAATGTGTCTGAATTAAGGGTTACAATTTAGTTCGAATTAGACCTTTTGAGCTCGTCTCCAACCAAACTAGATCAATGAAGGAAATAAGCAAATTTTTTTATTGCATTTTAAAATTAAAATAATTGTTCTAAAAAAAAAGTGGTTGCAATTGTCATATGAATCTACCACCAAAAAGCGTCTAAATAAATGGACTTTTCTAACTTAACTCAAGATCAAATAAATGCGAATTAATCAAATGCAGTGCCGTGGCAATGGTAAGGCCAATTAGGCCATTGTTTTAGGCCTCCCACCAAATTTTTTATTTTATATATATTTATAAAAAAATTAATTTAAACATAAATTATTAGATAATATATTTTATTATATTATTTATTAGTAAAATTATAAAATTTTAATATATGCATACACATAGACATATTATAAATCATTTGAAAAGTTTATAATTCATTTGAAAATTATAAAATTAGTTTCCAATAACTTTAAATTAAGAAAATCATATTAAAATGATTATATAGATTAAATTTATAAAAATATAAAATATGATGTATATTTTGATGAAAATGAGAATTGTGAGATTACACATTTTTCTTATTGTAAAATATAAAATTATTTTGTACATTTTATTTGAATCATTGAAAAAAATTATATTTATCTTTAAACTAAATTTAAATTTTAGTGAGCATTAATTTGATATTATTGGTCATAATTTTTCTTCCTAAATTGAAGGTATTAAATGAAATACTTACAGAAAAATTAAGGTCTAATTAAAAATATTGAAGTATATTAAAAATTTAATCCTTTTTATATGCATCTAATATTTATAAAATATAATTAATAATACTTACAATTGTTGTCATACTTAAAAAAAATATTCAAAGTTAATTTTTTTCTAGATTCAATTTGAGATTATTTATATTATAAGATATAGTAGAATAAATTACTATTGAATGAAATGTGAAAATATTATTTGAATATTAAATTTTAATAACAATTTTTACACAAAAAATGAAAGAATAAAATAAAAATAGATAAAACTCACATACAAAATTTGCCTAAGGCCAAAAAATATATAGACACGGTCTTGATCAAATGTAATAATATTCACAAAAACCAGGGATCCGAAATTAAAAAAACAAACGTCTGAAAAACCTACCAAAAATAAACATTTTTAATACTTTATCATCTCTTATTAATTACTTTACTTTTTATTATAAATAATACTTTATCATCCTAAGGAACCAAAATGCAGCTTATATTACAAACCATTTTTTATCATCTTGTCAATATTTTTGCTTCAATTTTGTAAACTCGGGTCATCTCATGGCAATCATAATATTAATTAAGCACAGATGGCAAATGCATGAGTAGCCAAATTATGTTCTGTTGCATTGCAACTTGCAAGTATCATGCTAAAACACAATCTTCTTTCTAAACTGATTCCGGTTTAGTTGTTACGCGGTTTTCACTTGCTCATTGTTGCAAGTATTTTAGGACAAACGTCATTAGCGACATTGTAGGGTCCAACGTATACCTCGGTAGGATTCATCAATAGTTTTACCGATTCTAACAAAATCGTCCAACATGCAACAGAACTTGCTTCTTCTCCTTCTCACTAAAAACAAAACACCTTTCTTCTGTTTCTCCAACTGCTGGCATGCATTGCACCCTCTCCAAAACAAGTAAAACATCCTTCAGTTTCTTCCTAGTATTCATCATTCATGTGCCCCCATTTTTATCTCCACCCTCATTGTGGAGCCTCAACAATGGAAGTAGAAAACAAAGGAATCATAGTGAAGCTTCCTAATTTTGTGTCATCCCTTTCATTAATTCTTCACCTTTTCCTTTTCACCCTCGCAAAATGTGACTCTTCTTTCTCACCAAATGTTAACTATCTCATTGATTGTGGCTCCTCCCACCCCACTCAGCTCAAAGATGGTAGAACCTTCAAATCTGATCGTGAAACCACTTCTCTCCTATCCACAACTGAAGATTTACAAATATCACTTAACTCAAATCTCTCCCCTTCTATTCCTTCTTCATCACTTCCTTTGTATCAAACCGCAAGAGTTTTTCAAGAAAAATCCACCTACTCTTTTTACATCTCCAAAAGTGGTAGACTTTGGATTCGTCTCTACTTATTCCCTCTCCCTGACCCTTCCTATAACCTAACTAGTGCTGTTTTCTCTGTCCAAACCAATCATCATGTGCTCTTGCATGAGTTCTCAGCATGGAACAATGACACACCCGTTTTCAAGGAATACCTTGTTAATGTTTCTGATAGTATATTCTCGCTTGAATTCAAGCCTAAGAAAAACTCATTTGCTTTCATCAATGCCATTGAGGTTGTCTCAGCCCCTGACACTCTTATCTCAGATTCAGCAACTGCACTTTCCCCATTTGGAGAATTCAAAGGCCTGTTGAATTCTGCGCTTGAAGTATCCTACAGAATAAACGTTGGTGGTCCAGCCATAACTCCTGACAATGACACTTTGTCTAGAACATGGGAAACTGATGGATCTTACAACATTTTCCCACAGGGTTCTGTGATTGTTTCTGTCTCCAACAAAAGCATAAAGTATCCTCGTACGGGTATACTTACACCTTTGATTGCTCCAAACTCGGTTTATGCAAGTGCTGTACACATGAAAGACCCTAGAATTATGGAACCAAATTTCAATCTAACTTGGGTTGTGAACGTGGAAAGTGGCTACTCTTATTTGATAAGAATTCATTTCTGTGACATTGTGAGCAACAGTCTTAACCGGTTATACTTCAATGTGTACATCAATGGGATTGAGGGTGTGCCAAGTTTGGATCTTTCATCGCAAACCAAAGGTCTAGCCACTGCTTTTTACCAGGACTTTGTGCTAAATGCATCTTCCATCACAAGCGGTTCCATTTTGGTTCAGGCGGGACCAGCCAATCTACAACAAGGCATGACTGATGCAATTGTGAATGGAATTGAGGTGATGAAGATAAGCAACAACGCAGACAGCTTGGATGGTTTTTTCTCTGTTGATGGGAAATACAAAGGGCCAAGTTCACCAACCAAGGCAATCAAAATCTTTGCATGCGTTGGAATAGCTTTGGCTGTGACAGCATTATTGTTGCTAGCAATGATTTGTATAAGTTGGAAAAAGAGGCCTCGAGATTGGGAAACGCATAACAGGTTCTCATCATGGCTCCTCCCTATCCATTCAGCTAGAATGGTTTCAAGCAAAAGCAGTTGTCGAAGCTCAAATGCCTTCAGTTCCCACAAGAGCAATAAGCATGGCCATGGTGTTTCCCAAAAAGGGCCTGAAAGGTTCTTCCCCTTCAGTGAAATGCTCCAAGCCACCAATAATTTCGATGAGAAGAAAGTGATAGGCATTGGAGGATTCGGGAAAGTGTATCTTGGAACGTTGGAAGATGGGACAAAGGTTGCTATAAAACGAGGAAGTGGTAGCTCAGAACAAGGCATCAATGAGTTCAGAACAGAACTAGAAATGCTCTCAAAGCTTCGCCATCGCCACCTAGTCTCTTTGATGGGTTTCTGTGATGAAAATTCAGAGATGGTTCTTGTGTATGAGTACATGGCTAATGGCCCCTTTCGTTCTCACCTCTATGGCTCCAACCTCCCTCTTTTGTCATGGGAAAAGAGGCTTGAAATATGCATTGGTGCTGCTCGTGGCTTGCACTATCTCCACACTGGTGCAGCTCAAAGCATCACACACCGTGATGTGAAGACAACAAACATCCTCTTAGATGAGAACTATGTTGCCAAGGTTTCTGACTTTGGTTTGTCAAAAGCTGTCCCAGAGAAGGCTCAAGTTAGCACAGCTGTGAAGGGTAGTTTGGGGTACCTTGACCCTGAGTATTATAGGACCCAACAACTAACTCAGAAGTCTGATATATACTCTTTTGGGGTAGTCCTAATTGAGGTACTTTGTGCTAGGCCAGTTATTTGCCCTACACTTCCAAGAGAGGAGATTAACTTGGCTGATTGGGCAATGGCACAACATAGAAGACGAGTGCTCAATGAAGTAATTGATCCACGTATTATCAAGAGTATTAGTCCTCAATCCTTCAATGTTTTTGTGCAAACTGCTGAGAGATGTTTAGCTGATTGTGGTGCTGATAGGCCTAGTATGGGGGATGTGTTGTGGCATTTGGAATATGCTTTGCTCCTACAAGATGATGCCACAAGGATTAAAGAACTTGATGAAAAAAGTGAAAGTATAGTAACAAATGAATGTAATGATAATGATAATGTAGCAGGTCACTCGGGTGATCCAGCAAGTGATTTGTCTAATAGCACAGATGCTAATTCTGCTTTGTTTTCTCAGATAGCCAACTTTCAAGGAAGGTAAAGTTAGACGGGATAGGAATTAATTACAAAGAAGTTCAAAGGCAAATTGACTAAAGGAGTTGGATTAGTTGTGCCACTCTTCCTTGCTGCTAATTATTCAGTTCAGAAGTATAAGATATGGATCAACCTCTAGGCATGGTCAAGATGCAATATGCAAACCCAATTAGAGTAGTTTTAATTTTTATGTATAAAAAAAGCCTACTCTGTTGTTTTCTCCCTATTTTCGTAATTGATCATAGTGGGAGGAAAATCAATAGGGAAAGAAAATTGTATCTCAAGCGTGTTTTGATTAGCAAAAGGTTAGCAGGAATATACTAAGTATTTTACCTTGTCTGGTGTCTCCAAATTTGAGTCTGTACTTCTTGTTTCTAACATAATAAGTATTTCATTCTTCCACTTGAGTTAATGGATCCACTTTTAAAATAATGTAGTTTCGTCATCATTTGCATAAGCTTTTTCATAAATATTATAAGAAAAAATTAAAATAAAATAAAATAAACTTTTTTTAAAGTTAAAATTAGTTTATATCATAAGTTAGAAATCAATTTTTAAAAATTTAATATGAGAGAATTTCTATAAGTTAATTTAATCGTATAAGTTAAAATTTTAGATTATCAAAAAAGTTTATTATGTTTTTTTTTCTTATTTTTTAATTCTATAAGTGCTTATAGTAAAGTTTATCTAAATACACCTTACAGAAAATGTCACAATAGAAGAATAAGAATTAAAAGTTTAAAATCAATGGATTTTTTATATAAAATATTTGGATTAAACTTCTAAATATAATGAAGCTCTAACTTTCCCTCTGGGTTTGATGCTAACCCTTTTTGTATAGATTCAAACTAAACGATTCCTTAGTGCCTCGTGTCATTATTTTTAGCGGCCAGCAATTTTAGGTCTGAGAAATGTTAAACTATGCAAAATTTGTATTCAATTTTTTTTGGGGGGGCTTTAGAAAATTTTAATGTTCTTTTTCTTTCGAAATTTTAACAATATTGTTAAAATTTTGAAAGAAAAAGAACATTAAAATTTTCTAAAGCCCAGACCCATAAGTCCATAGGAGAGTCTAGCATAGTTATGGTCCAAAGCTAATACAAGGCCTAAAATGAATCCATCTAGAGCAGGCCGTTAAATGAATCCGTTAAATTTTCTGAACGAGACATTGCTACCTGGGAAGTGAAGTCCGCAGCGGCAAAAACGATTTTTTTAATGTATATATTATGAAAAACAAAAAGAAAAGGAAGAAGACGGACTCACCAAGACTAGCATTCAGAATTAAAAAAATTAGGGATTGAATTAGAAATATTAGAGATAAAATGGTCTTTTAATAAAATATTAAACTAAAATGAAAAAAAATATAAAAATTGTTTTAAGATCCTCAGGTTTAAATTGAAAAAAAAAATCAAATTGACTTGATTAAGGTGATTATACATAATATATACTGATGTGATTTATTTTAAAGTTACATCAAGTATCAATCTATTTTTAAATGTAAAAAGTACAAAAAATATGTATGAATTGTGAGATTTTTAAACTATCTAATCTCTATTTTTTATCAACAGAAAAGGAGTAATGTAACATCCCGACGAATCACACTAGGAAGAGAGGAATATGGAGGATGGTATTGGATTATACAAGGATAACTTGAAAGAATTAATTAGTATCACCTATACCAATAAAATGTATCTACATTTTGGTATTCTATTAGTTAAAAACTTCATAATTAAACACGTTTTATAGTCAAATGATGAAAATTAAGAGATCAATTATTATAGGTAGGTCAAAAAAATATATATTTATTAAATTTAATATACATATATATTATGTTTTTAATTATATTTTTTAATTTAATTATATACTCTTTTAAAAAATGTTGTTTTTATATACTATAATTATAAATGTTGTATTCATTAAATAGAATATATACATTATATATATATAATAATTACTAAATTTAATACATGTAAAATATATTTATATTAAATTACTTTTAATATTTATAAATTTATTCAATGCTATATTTAATAAATACTCTATTGTTGATTATATTTTCAATGTAATTTATATATTTCTCATTTTATAAAATAATTAATATCACAATTTTTAAATTATATATACATATAGATAGATATATAGATATATAGATATACACACACTTATTTTTTGGTTGTAATATGTTAGCAAGTTATAATTAAAAATTATTTTGAACTACACTAACAGTATAATTTGGCAACACACTATTTGAAATAACTTAAGTAGGTAAAAATATAATATGATAATTAATTAATTAATTATATAAATTGCACAAAATAATAATAGATAATAAAAATATGAAACTCGAATTAAATATAAATTCTACGTTGATATTTTTGCTCAGGTGAGCAATAGCTTACCAGCAGTTTTCAATGACCTATCAATTAAAAATTTAGCAAGAATTGAATGTAACACTTTTTTAGTTACAAGTTGAGATAATCATGGTACATTCCAGAGCCGTTACGCAGTTGTATTGTTGATCCCTTAATCTTACATTTTTTTTATTTTAATTGTTTACCACATATTAATACCACTGAAATGTATGTCAAAATGTCCCAAATACGAAGAAATATCCCGATGTTAAAGTTGTAATGTTGAAAGAATTAATGTTACTTGTTAGAGCATCCCACCATATTCATACCCAAAAAATTGGTTACAGATTTTTCTTCAACAACACGAAATCTAGCTAGAATATACATTTCATGTATTATATAGTGTAATTAGTAGGTCTAAAATTGAAAAGATGAACATAGAAAAATTGAGGCCAGGAACCAATGTAGAAAAATTGAAAAGATGAACATAGAATATACATAAGCTTTTATTTTTGTTTAAACATATAAGCGTAGATTACTATATGATACATTTTAGAAGGAAAAAAATTGCATCAAAGTACGAAAAGCTTTACTAATTAAGTCAAGTTCCACCTTTTTTGGGGTGTCAGTATCGTTTAGATTAGTTTTTAGACAAACATGATATTTAAAATAAAGTGATTAAATTAATTTTAACTATAAATAAAAGAAACCGACACTTTTGTTTTGTGTATATGTAGTCTCGTTTTTATAATACTAAGTCGGAAATCGTTTTTTGTCTTCTACTTTATATCCAATCACCTAAGTCGGAAATCCTTTTTTTTTTCCTTTTCAGAAGAAAGAATTGAAGGAACCGGAGGTCCCCTATCCAAATGTCTATTACTTTATATTCAATCACGTAATTGCAATTAAATTTCAGTTTGAATGTCAACAAATATATGTTGACATCTCAACAAGGAAAAAAAGTATAACTAAAATACTTAATATTGTTTAATGACATAATATTCCCTTCTTACAATAACAAAATCATTTAAGATATTAGCCCATCGAACTTGCACCAAAATTACATGGTCATACAACTAGTTTAGCTCACCAAGTAAATCATACGCATTCCCTATTCACTATTCACCATGTTTTGTCCTTCGTTCATTGGTCACCAATGGAATCAAGTATGATAAAGAACTCAACCCACCTCTGCCCCACGTCTATGATATCCTAATTCCATAGCCTTCATCTCAATATTTAATTTGTGTGGCGTTTTCATTTGACATGAATCATTAGTTGTATGTAATATGCATGTGATTTGACGTTAAATTGATCGTCTAGATTTATAGATACATCATGTTGCTAAAGGGTCCCCTTTCTCTAATAATTGTTAATGGAAGTGGAACCATTTGATGTATCTTATTATTGTTAATTATATTCTTGATATTGTTTTTGTTATTATTATTAATATTAGTATAGCTTACAAGCTACGTATTACTCACTTATTATAAAATGTGAAAAGTGTCAAAAGTCCAAAAGTGGGGTCGTGGTCCTACCTTAAGCAGCATGCATCTCAAGTTACTAGTAGTTTATAACAATTTTCATTGTATATTACGGCAACTTGGATTAAATTCTATGCTCCTTCTTCATCAAGTATAAAATTTACTTTATATTTTCCACTCATGTCATAAATTGCTCTTGAAATTTTTAAATGGCGCTTTAATTACAAGGTTAATGGGGCCAACATCGAGTGCTTCACAATTCACTTTGTCATCATTTCTATTATATTTATAGGACTTGGAAAAGTGTTTTTCGCCAGAATGATAATTTACCAAATAATGTGCATTTTAAGCAATCTAGAAAGAGAAGAAGCTCCCCTCATCATCAAGACAAAAGAACAAAAGACCTGCCATTCCAAATTCCACATTGGCCTATTGAAAAATACTAATAAATTAAATCGTGACACCAAGGAAAAGTTGCTATGCTTATGCCCTCTTAAACCAGCTAATCTGGTGAGATTCGTAGAACACAGAAAAATCTACAATGTGTCCAAAGCCTCTGGTGAAAACAAAGTCCAAACACTTCCACCTTATAGCAGTCGTTGGTTTGGTCTTGTAGCCCTATCTATTCATTCAAAACACCAACCATTAAAACTTTCTAACCTACCCTTTCCAAAAGAAAGAGCAAACTCATTTAAGAAAAAACTAGGACAGAAAAAGAAACACCAACACCTGACTCTTGTACACTTTTGATGAGTATTATTATAGAGTCCATATTGGTGAGAACTGAGAAGCCACACAATTCATCATCCCACATTCCCTCTCCCTCTTGTGGAAAGCTTCCAAAAGACCAATTCCAATGGAAGTTTCATGCAAGATTCTCAGAAGATCAACTCACAGTTTTCTCCAAAACTATCATTACTTCACCTCAACAGCAGCTTTCTTAGCTTTTCCTTTCTCAGCTTCAATACTCCTCTCTGAAGCATTAGTCCCTTCACCTTCATCCCTCTTGCCTCAAATCTATAGCCGACTAAGGACTCTCTTTGATGCTGCAGGCTTCCCTTCTTCACAATTGTTTACCATTCTCAACCTCAAAGTTTCTCAAACAATCATTTCTTCAATCCTCACCCTTCCTTTCACACTCACCTTTCTCCTCATTGCAAAAGCATCCATAATTCAGGCTCTCAATCACCACAAACCAACTTTTCCACCTTCCTTCAAATCAATACTATCCCTTTACAAGCCTCTCCTCCACACCTATTTTTGCAACTGTTTCTTGATTCTCTCAGCAAATGCAACTGCTTTTGGTCTCATGTTTTCGGCCTTCAGCTTCATTGAAAGACTTGGCTACTCTTCCTCCCCTAGTGGCCTCATCCTCTTCATGTCAGTAACTGGGGCAATTCTCTTTTCTGTGATTCTTGCCAATGCTATTGTCATATGCAACATGGCACTGGCTCTATCTGGCATGGAGGGACATGGTGGATACTTGGCAATTCTGAAAGCATGTCTTCTCCTAAGGGGAAGGACTTCAATGGCTTTGTTCCTGGCACTTCCTGTCAATGTGGCCTTGGCTGCCACTGAGGCCTTGTTCCAATTCAGGGTTGTGAGGCCCTATCATATTGCTGGAATAACAAGGCCTTGTGTGGCTTTGGAGGGGATTTTCATTGGTTACCTCTACTCAATCTTCATCATCCTTGACACGGTTGTGAGCTGCATGTTCTACAAAAGCCTTAAGACAGGATCACGGATCGGTCACGAGGAAAAACATTTGTTCAGGATTGAATTCCCAGATGAAGACAAGTATGGTTACATGGGCACCAAGGAACTACCTTAAGTAACATTAAGGTGGAAAGTTATTAATTTGGTCAAGGCTTTTCTCATATTTCATGAAGGAGAAGGAGCTGCCTGTTATTTTATACGAGTATAGAAGGAATTTACAAAATTCATTCATGTTGCTAGAAGGAAATCGAGCAACTTTAAAAGATTTTCAAATGAGCAACCTCAGCTCAGCTATGTGCAAAGCCAAAGAAGCTAGAGATTAGTACACCATTTGATATAAATGCAATTCTGTTATATTCTTATAATCCATCTTTTGTTTTTTGTCTATTTTGCTTTGTAGATTGGCAAATGGCAATATTTTACAGTGTGGATAATACAAATGCTTCCCTTTAATTGCCTTCTTCTCTGTGTGCAGTTGTCACTTATTTTCTAGCGCTTTTCATCGAATGAAAAATCAATAATGATTCGTGGATCCTATGTGCATTAGTACTATCCCTTCCATATACATAATTCAGCAACTGTACTTTGGCAAACCAGCATTAGGAGACCCTGTTCTATAATTCAATCTAACAAATCTGAAAGACCACCCCAAATGAAATCACACAAGGTGTGATATATGGTGTTACAGTTGGGAAATGTCCATCTAAAGATGCAAATAAAGAGATAACTGACTGCTCAGGTAGAACTCAGGACAGCACCATGTACAGCTCCACTGTCTGAATTTTTACTGTTTTTATACTCCTTAATTGTGTGCTCATAAATCTAACGTGGTAAATTTCATGAGTTCCTGGGAGACCAGACTGTGACAAAACATTTTACACAAGAAAAATGAAACTAGCATATCTAATTGGTCTACTCTTCTCTAGAATCTTACGATTTACAATTGGAATCATATAATTTGATACTCTATAACTAGTGCACGATTCCTATCATGTGATGAATCATATATAAATTTGAATCTTAGGATGCATGGATGAATAAAAGTGATTCCAAATATACGAAATAACAATTCAACGACTCATTGTTTTTAATTTACTTTAATTTTACAATTTTTAATTAAAGAAATTGAAATGTATGATAAGCACAAATGATTAAATAAAAAAGAATTCAAGGAGAATTACTAAACATATTCTTCAAATATATTATTTTTATTCTTTTAAAATAAGGATTTCAAATTATCACATCTGCATGTCAATTTAAAAGTTTATACAGTTAATTAATCAAAAATCAACAAAATTCATATACGTACCAATTTGTAATTAAATGTTAATATAAAACACTTTTACACTATCACTACATATATTATATATTCTTTAAAATAAAGGATTCTCATACTCAACTATGACTTGTGATTTTTTAAAAGACAATTAATTCTGTTTTAAAATAATTTCATTGAGCTAAGGGTGTTTAAATCAAAACCGATCCAAAATAAAAATCAAAATTCACTCCAAAAAACCGAAAATCAAACCAAAATAATTCTTTTTGTATTTGTTTGGATATTTTTTCTCAAATCAATCGGTTTGATTTGATTTACGATTTTTATTTTTTAAACCAAACCACAACACTTATACCAGCATTTATATTATTTTAGAGTTATGTATTTTATTTATATACTACTTATGTTTCACATTATTTTGTAATATTATATATATGAATTTATATAATATATATCATTTTTTTTTCAAACGACTTTTATTAGATATATTATTAATAGATTTTTATTGTAGAAGATTTAACATATTAATAAATTTCATAAATTATTATTAATAATATTTTAATATAAATTAATTTAAAAATTTAAAATAAAATATATAAATTTTCATGAAATAATATTTTAATAAAAACAACAAAAACCAAACTGTATAATATTAATTTGATTTAGTTCGAATTTTATTTTAAACGAAAATCAAATCAAATTGAGTCGTGAATACCCCTGAGCATCATAGTCATCTATATAAGTAATATTTTTCAAGCTATTTTCATTTTATCTCAATCTTCTGATTCAATATGATTTATAATTCACATTTCAAAAATTAGCCTCACGATTCACAATTGAAATAATATTGGTTACAATACAATGACCTGATTTCTATTTTCTCTGAACCTGACAGCTATACAACATTTTCTCGAGGGTACCTACCAAAATCTCTATCAAACAGGAAACTAATTTCTATGTTACATGAGAAGGAATTGAATCCTAAAGGAGGAGTGCTAATGCTTTATACAAGGTGTCATGGTACTACGGTTGGGTTGGACTTTGGTGCTTTGCAAATCCAAAAAGCATCTGCTGTGGTGCCACAAAAAATAAGCCAAATGAATGGTGCAAGCCAATGCCAGTTCTACTGCCATATAGAAGGCATGCCCTGCTACAAAGTTTCTTCTTGAACCAACATAAATGAGACTGGATCCATCATTTTCATAGCATACACTGGACGCATGTATTCACAGTAAGCGTCCATTCTGCATCTAAATCAGGCAATTTCCAGATTATTCTGATAAAAAAGATCAGTTGGCCACTTAAATCCCATTCAACAGCATGACATCAAAGAATCAACTCCTATCTCTGTTGTATGTTGAAAACTCCACAGGAGGCAGGAATTCACTATTCCACGCCAATATATATCAGCTTGAAAGGCGAATTGCCACATCATCATCGTCATCATCATCATGGGAGGGGAGGCTTCTTAAGTGGTCTCAGAAGCATTCCCCTTATACGGGGTACATTCCTGCTCTTTGGCAAGAGCGTGATGTTGATGCAAAGGAGCAGAAAACACGGTCGTCAACTATCTTTTGCCCCCTTCTTTGTCAAGTTAATGCCCTTGGCCTTCTCCATTTCAGCCTCTTTCTCAGCTTTCTTCTTCTCTAACTCTGCTTGTTTGATATTCTCTTCATGTGCTTTCCGAAACAACCTTATAAAATTTAGCAGGGTTGTGGTAACTGCAATTGTTAAACCAATAACCATAACAAGTTAGCCTGAGCATAATAGAAAAGATGAGATTATATTGCCAATCTTTCCAAACATAACAGAAACACGCATGGATCATGAAACTTCATTCCATTGAGATTTTCCTTCAATATATCTAATTTTCTTTTGCTGCAGTGCTTACACATGGATCCACCAGGGATGACAGGCAATTCTATCAATTCAGCAACTGATTACCATATCCAAGAAGGATACGAAATAGTTTGGTACAGATTCCATTAGAAACTGAATGTTGGCTTAGGACCTAACTCAACCCTATAAAACCGGCTTATAGGGTGAGAACTGTCCAAACCTTATAAGGATTACATTGATCATATCTCTAGTTGATGTGGAATCTCAACACACTCTCTCACACCAAGACTGAACATTTGAAGTGTTGACAAATGCAGGTGGCCCAGCCAAATAACAACACCCCATCACGCCTAGGAATAGACATCTAGGATAGGCTATCATACTATCTCAGAACTTGGACTTAGGCCTAACTCCACCCCACAAAACAGTCTTGAAAGGTGAGAAGTGCCCAAGCCTTATAAGTTATAAGAACTAAATTGGTCATATTTCTAGTTGATGTAGGATCTTGATAACAACATTTATAATAAATAAATACAAGCATACTTCCTTAACCTTAGACAAGAAAATCACACTTCTAAATCAGCCTAATTTCTACAAAATACACACTTGGCCCAACTATAAAATGCAACAGGTCATGAAAGTGTACTTTCACAAGAAACATTAGTTAAATCAAGTTATTAAACTATAATCTGATAGTGTTTGGAAGAGCTTATTTACATGTTATTTGGGCTTACCTTATGATATGAGAGCACTTGTACAAGTGATTGAGATAGCTTATGATATATCCATAAACTGTTTTTAGCTTATACCAATAAGATCTTCTGAATAGCTCATAAAAATAGCTTACAACTTATACGAAAACAGTTTTGTGGTAAATACGTAATTAGTTTAGGACAGATTTTTTCCTATAATTAATACTGATTTAGGACAGATCGATTAGCAGTAATAATTAGGGAGATTTTATTTCCTTACATCATGTTATTCTTTATTATCAGTGGCCTATAAAGGCAGACTCATGATTGTATACCAAAGTAAGCAATAATACTCAGATTTTCTACAAGTTGCAACCTATTTTCTCTTTGATTGCAGAAACAACTTATTCATAAATGTTTATATGATATAAACACTTATTTAATAAGCACTTAATTAAGTTGTTTATCCAAACGCACCCTAAGCCACCAGTGAAAAAGACCAATGCCTGCATATCATACCGAGTACCGACAACATAAACATGTTAATCATCAACTTACCTTGCTCCATTGGGCAACGAGCAGGATCCTCACCAAAATATAGTGCAAGTGCATCAGCACTTCTACCCTGTCAGACAAATTTACAATCTTTATATCTCTTCATATTGGTGCATAATGTACAACGAAGATAGTTAAGCATATTACCACTACAGAATATAGGTTTGTTAGAGATGCTACCTCTGACTCAGATACAGCTATAAATTCTTTCAATGTCTGAATAGAACATTAAAAAAATAGTCAAATGTGCTGAGAATGTATACCAGATAATAAACCATATAAAGTAGAATTTTATTTTATTTATCAGCCAAGACAAAGAAAATAGCATTAAAGAGGAAAAAGGGGTATCCAAAACCCATTTGCAAAAGGGAAACACAATCACTTGAAAAAATGCAGTCACCAGTAGGGACCTAACAGGTGCACACCCACTACTATTACTCATGTACCTTATTACATATATTCCCTTCCCCAAGAGCTGACCAACAACAACATAAAGTCCAAAGCAAATAATAAACATCAATTAGAAAATCAACGGTTGAGATAATAATTAACTGTAGATTTTATAATATATGCATTTGATTTTGTCACAATTTTCAACCATTGATTTCCTAATAAAGTAACAAACATTAAACGATTGTAAGTGCACTTTATTCTCTAAAATACACCTCGCTTTATAAGAGCCAAATCTAGCATGGTAGTACCCTCAATATTTAAAACCAATGTCAGTTCCACCTTTAGCCATTTCCTTGACAAATTAAAGGGAGGGGAGGGGGGGGGGGGGGGACACAACTTTTGAGGGGGCCTCAGAGCAATAATACCACCTCTTACATAAAGAGGAAGGACATTCTAAACTGCCAACAAAAAACTTGTATTGGGTAATTTTAGATTAAATGTAAATTTATATCTCATGCTACAAATAGAAGATTGTGATAAGAAACTAACAGCATATAATGAACAAAAAAAAAACTACGTATCCCATTGTCCGGAGGCTCCACGCTATGCGCAGGTAAGGGAGAGGGATATTGTACGCAGTCTTACCCTTGCATATACAAAGAGGCTGTTTCCGGATTCGAACCCATGACTAACAAGGCACCAAGACACAACTTTAACGCTGTGTCAGGGCTCGCCCTCATAATGAACAAAACAAGTTGAGAAAAAATCTGCAAGAGTCTGCAAATCGACATATCTAACATGAACTACCCATGCACAACCATAAGCTTTAATAATTGGTGATGTCATCATAACTACACAATCAACTACATTCATGAAGCAGGAAAAACCAGTACTCTGAATTCATTTCAGAAATTGAACTTTCTTTGTTATTTTATATTATTGTGGTTAGTATTTTCCTGATATAATGAAGAATCAAGTGACTGACATAAAAATGATTAACACCTTATGGAAAACTTCGGAGACAGGTCCATCATTTGCAGATGCAGCAAATTCTTGTTTAACCTTTTCTAATCCCTTGATGATTGCCTGCATCTCTTCTGCTAATGATTTCAATTGTATCTGAAAGAAATGGCATGTCCAGTCAATAACCAGTGTAATATTATCACCTAAAATGGGTTATAAAAGGGTGACCCGTCCATGCATCCAAACTTAATCATAATGACCACTAATTAGTCCATTAAAATAACCAAATGTTTGAAACATCAAATACATTCTCCATAATCAATGGATCTTAAAACGTAAATACTAGAAACATTAATATTTTAGTTCACTAACACCAATAAATGTAGAATTATAAATCTTGATGGATAACAATAAAAACAAGAATTTGCTCACAAAAAATAAATACATGAATATAAAAAACAACGGATTGACCCAACTCAACCCACTTAGAAAACGGGTTGGGTTGAACTCATTTTGAAAGTGGTTTGAAAATTCCAAGCCAACCCAACTCGTTTAGCAGGGTTAAATGGGCCAACCCACAATGGGTATAACCCATTTTGTCATCTCTACCCTGAATTAAGTTCATTTGCACTTTTGCTATAAATTACATTATACTAAGTCCCCATTTTATTTAACAGATTTTTTTAAAGTCCTGTGTGATTTTTTTAGCACGTAACAGACTCAAAAGGACCTTATTATGACTATGCCAAAGGGATGAGCTTTTGTCTCCAAGGGTGAGCTTTGGTCACTTCCCTGCTCACCGGCATCTAAAACCAAGTCTCTTAGAGTCGTAGTTATAAAAACTGGAAGGAATCTCACTTTTACAAATAATGGGGAAAAGTGAAATTAGACCAACAAATCAGGGATGTAAAGTGCAGTAGACCTTTTCTTGGCTATAAAAAACCAAAAATAAATCATCACCTTAGTGGAAGCTTCCAGGCTAACAAGGTCTAGATGGAAATCAAGGAGCCTAGGCGACTTATCAGCCAGGACCTAGAGCCAAATAGGGGAGGAATAAAAAGGTTAGCAACCAAACAATATCTTCATTTGTTGCAATTGACATTTTCTACCTTGCAAAGATAATGCATCAGTGTCATTTTACTGTTAGAAGCACGAGTGTCAGTGAGCTTTAAAAGACTATCCAACTTGAATCCAACTGCAGATCCTGCAAAAGTGAAAACATTTGATACTAAGATCTAACAGAATCATATAAAAGATTGACTACTAGCAAATAGAGTTGGCACCATGTGTCAAGCGTCTACTACATCTAGCAACAAATAATGAGAATGAAACTTACATAACTACCAAAGACTTACGGACTTACCCCTTGCCGTTCCTTGATTCAATGTATTACCCAAATAAAGAATTTTCTTCATTATCTCCTTCAGTTTAACAGAATTCCGGACCTGTTTCCGAGAAAAAAGTGCACAAGGTCAGAGAAATTCAAGCAATGCAACATTCATCAGTTGGATATGTAAAGTACCTCTTCACAGGCAGAGTTCACAGTGTTTAAACTCTTCTTAAATTCCGTTACCTGCATAACAAGCAAAGTATGATATCTGAAGGAAAAAGCCAAGTCCACTGAACATTCAGAAGTAGGAAAAATATTACAGACATCACCAGACCTGAGAACCAAACTGAATCTTGAATGCAAATACTCTTAATTTTGACTCCACCCTTGGCACCTTCATCAACTCCAAAAAAAACTGAAACATCACAAAATATATAAGAATATGATACTATAAATATTGATTCAAGAGTTAAATCTACAATTAAGGGCAATAAATACAAAACTGATGAATCAGAACAATCATGTAACCTCCAAGACTTTAAATGCTAGTCATAACTCATAAGACCCATTTCCAACAATAACAATTGGTGTTCTATCAATCGATCTATGATAAAACCATTAGCCCCGCACCAAAGAAAATCCCTCATAATGTTCTCAATCCTCTGAGCAACAACCATTGGAATGCGTAAAGATAAAGATGACTGAATTCAAGACATACACACAACCACTCAAAAACGGAAGCACCCCTCCAACTATTTAACCACTTGAAAATCTTTCTAATGACAAATTCCCAAAATGAATGGACCCGGAGGAACACCAAGATAGGTAAGGGACCATTGAAGAATTTGACAACCCGACAAAGAAAAAAATGTTTAAATAATAATCTACATACTAAAGCACTTTTAGAAAGGCTCATCTTTAATCCCAAAAATAAATCTAAAACATTTAAGAATCGAAAGAGATTTATTAAAGAAATCAACACCAACTCCAGATCCCTTACCAGAAATTTGACCTATCATTATAATCAAATGTCAGATTCAATTCTAAAATTCAAGCCTCATTTAATTGCTGTCTAGTGCTTTAATCTCTGGAGCTAACTATTTATACCCAGAGTTTGGAAATAATTAAAATTCAAAAGACATTATATCAATTGTTTTCCTTAAAGAAAAAATTCACCTCTTTCAGGTAGCTGGCTACATCATTTTTCCATCATTCCTCCAGCCTCCCTTTCAGATTTTGTTGAAAACAATGATGACCAAATAAATCAGCTAGTACTAGATAGTTTTATCATTATTATACCTTTAGTTTCCTCTCAACTTAATATGTGAGAATTTTATCCCATCACTTATATACTATAGAAAATTTTACTTTTAAAACAGCTCAATCATCCTTCATGTAAACCTCATGACACCAAGGCATGAGTCAGTTACGGATAAGGTGTACAAGGCATCCCGTATAATTCTATTACCAACACTTTATGTCAATAGCCATCATATATAATGTTATGACTAATATAAATCATTGCACACCTGTTCACACTTTCCCAAAAGCTCCTTGTCACCAGTGTATCCCTAAACAACCATAAACAAGAGGAAACAAAATTAGAAATTAAACAAATCAGAGAAAAAGGATATATTTTAGTGTAATAGAAGATGCCACAAACTAGAAACCTTAATTGTTAAAACAAGATGTAAGAAGTATGGATCAATTTGTTAAACTTCACCTTCAAAAGATCCATCTCCTCTTTGGTAGGACAAAACTTAATGAGATTTTCGACTTGATCAACATCCAATACCGACTCATCCAAAGCTAGTACTGCAGCCTGAGAATATCCGTTTCAAAGTGTTAGGAAAGATAATACTTACCATTGATAGTTGCATGACGAGATTTCAGAAGTTAGAAAAAATTTGTAGCAGATATGGTGTCCAAAAGATTGTTTATCTACTATCAGCAGCCTTTAACTTAAATAACTACTCTTGCATGATTATAAAAATGCCCACATCAAAGTATCAGCCTACCATCATATCAGGAAGTGGCATCTTAACCTTGGTGAGCATAATTTCAGTATTATTAGCCCTCCTTAGATCAACCTACAATTAATAATACAAATACACGAGCTATTGATCAGTTATTAACAAGGTACCAAATAAACATCAAGTCAATGAGTTTCTAACAAATATTGGCTTTAAGCACTCACAGGCAAAAAACTGCACCAGTATCACCTTACAATTCATTAATTTACAGTATCAGAATTTAAATTTATGGAACATGAAAAGACAGTGAACTGAAAGAACAATAACAGAACAATATTTATTATTGATGTAATTAGCACAGTCAACAATTCTTAATGCTTAATGAATCAACTATCAAGGTGTGCTGCATATTTTTATTGGCATAATAAAATTAAAGAAAAGTACATTTGTTTCCTCCACAAGTTAACAAGAAGTATCTGATCTGGCAGTTAGGTAAAAAAGAAGAAGACTTCGTTTAATGAACAAATCATGAAGTTTCATATCAATGGCATTAAATTCCAATTTAAATATAAATGCAGTGATGAAATTTAGCAGCCTTTGTGAAGTAAAACTACAAATCATGGTGAATTATATTTCTAGATGGAATGACTACATGAAAAACATCAAATATCACTCACATAAGGCTTATATCAAAAATCAAATTTTGAAAACATTCATATAGAATAATACCAAGGTGATTCTGTCAGTTTTAGCTCCAACAGACTTGCGCCGCCCTCCAGATTTGCCAGAATCGGTAGGTTTTGGAACATTTGCAGAGAAAAGCTTCTCTAGCTCTGAAACATCAAACTCTGGTGCACTAAGAGAGAACATAAAACCAGTCATTACAAAATATAGGGATATAGATAAGATGGAGAACATACAATTATACATAATTGAAATGATTATGTGCAATAGTAGACAAGAAAAATTACATTTGAGGTTCTCCATGTCTTTGTAATTCTTCCCATAAACTTCCTTGTAATGCCCTCGTAACCTTGCTCCAATGCAAAGGCTTTAAGGAGGATCGTCGGGGTGCCATTGCACCACCTCCTGCAGGGCGTGCATACCCACGTCCCCTCCCTCTTGGATCAGATCCAACATTTGCACATTTTGCACCTAAGGGCGGGGGTGGTGGAGGTCCACCCCCGGGAGGGCTAGGAGCACCAGGAACACCAAGGGAAGGTGGAGGAGGAGGACCTCGACCACCGGGAGGAGGTGGAGGAGGCGGTCCTCGACCACCGGGAGGAGGTGGAGGAGGCGGTCCTCGACCACCGGGAGGTGGTGGTGGAGGTGGTGCTCCATACATTGGAGGGGGTGGAGGAGGTGGTCCTCTCCCACCAGGAGGTGGTGGTGGTGGAGGTGGTGCTCCATACATTGGAGGAGGTGGGGGAGGTGGGGCTCGACCACCAGGAGGTGGTGGTGGAGGTGGGGCTCCGTACATTAGAGGAGGTGGAGGAGGTGGTCCTCTCCCACTAGGAGGTGGTGGTGGTGGAGGTGGTGCTCCATACATTGGAGGAGGTGGGGGAGGTGGGGCTCCACTTGATGGACGAAGGGGTGGTGGAGGTGGAGGTGGGGCTCCATTTGATGGAGGAAGAGGTGGCGGTGGGGGAGGGGGGGCTCTAGACAATGGAGGAGGTGGAGGTGGAGGTGGGGCTCCACTTGACGAAGGAAGAGGTGGTGGGGGGGGAGGTGTAGGCGGAGCTCTATGGAATGTAGGTGGTGGTGGTGGAGCTTGACTAAAAGGAGTTGGAGGTGGAGGTAGTGAAGCTTTACCAAAAGGAGGGGGAGGTGGCGGTGGAGGTACAGGTGGTGGAGCTACATATATATATGAATTAGCTAAGGGTGGTAGAGGGGGAGGCCGAGATGGAGATGGAGGTGGGGGTGCTGGTGGAGGTGAAGCTTTATTTGATGCAAACGGAGGTGGTGGGGGAGGAGGGGGTGGAGCTCTATCTGTTGAAGCTGTAGGAAAAGTGGTAGTAGGCGGAGGAGGAGGAATTGATGGAATTTCATGCTTTTGAAGAGTTGATGCTAATGGTGTTAGAGGAAGAATGGATGAAACTTCATACCTTGGAGGAGGCATCGGAGGTGGTGGTGGAGGAGGCTGTGAAGGTTCCATTACAGTACCCACTACAAAAAGACTATGATCTGGAGGGGATGGGGAAGGAACTAAGCTCCTTTTATTTAGCCCAAAAATTGAGGGTGGAGGTGGGGGTGGGGGCGGGGGTGGGGGTGGGAGTGCAGGGGAAGGAAGAGAAGTTGCAGATTGTTTCGTAAATGGCGTTAAAGTTGAAGGTGGTGGTGGTGGTGGTGGCGGCGGAGGTGGTGGTGGCGCCATGGTGGACCCCTTTCCACCCAAAGAAGATGTTGAAACTAGTGGAGATGGAGAATCTTGAGCTGATACATCATCCTTTAATGATAAGGATTCAAAAACATGTGAAGAGATTCTACTTTGAGATAGAAGGGGATGTGGAGGGGGAGGTGGTGGGGGAGGCTGTAGCACTTGCTCTGAGCTTTGTTGTTGGGCTTGAGTATCTGACTGAAAAGATGTCTCTTTAATTGGCAGCAATGGTGATGGTGGACATTTTTCATCTACTTCTGCTGCTATATAGCCAGAAGATCTTGATGTGGCCACCTTCCGGCTTTTTAGGTCATTTATCTTGTCAATAGAAACAACTGCAGAGACAAAAGGAGCAGATAAAGATCTTGTTTTGGCATCTTCTATTTTCTCCTTTGAGGAGGAGAAATTTGTCAGTGCAGCTGGTGCACTATTATTCCTTGATGGTGGATAATAGACATGCATTGAATTTGTATAAGAACCCTTGTTAGAAGGAATCCACCTAGTTACAGCATTTGGCTTAGCTTGTTTTGCCTGAAAACCATGGGTATCTTGCTGTTTAATCTTTGGCTTTGCTGCAATTGTATCTCCAACTGGCTTTGAGTTAGATGGAGGTTGTTTCTTCGCAGTAGATGGAAGTAGTTTACCAGATTTTTGTTCAGACAAATCAGACATCTGGTGCCCTGCCTTGGAGTCTAATTCCTTTTCTGTTGCCTCCTTATCTTCATCATATTCATTTTGCATAATTGCTAATTCTTGGTGCACATCCATGGTGACTTCCTTTGTTTCCAGAGGAGGTTTCACCATATCAGAAACAAATGTAGTGGAAGTTGACTTCATTTCTCCATCATCCACAGCAATGTCCTTCACTGCATGAGGATCTGAATCCATGCTCCCATCAAACTTATAGTGCACATCATCAATGGAGATATCTTTCACTGCATTAATACCAGAATCCATCTTGTCAACCAGCTTGGGAATCCTGTCATCGGGTGTACAATCCTCAAAAGTATGAGGATCCGACTCTTGCCTCCAGACCTCTTTATGAGTTTCAACATCCATTGCATTTTCATGAAAAGCTTGAGAATCATATTCTGTCTTACCTTCCTGTGCTTCAATTACATTGCTGAAAATCTCTTCTACTTCATAGAATTCCTCTGGTGAAGCACTTTCTGTCTCAGCACTCTCAGTCTCATTTGCATCTTCACTCACCGTGACTGTGGCTAGATCAGGTATAACAGCATCAGCGTCCAAAAAAAGCACCTGAAACAGATATGAGTATGTGTTCAACTCCTACTGGTCCAGAAAATGGCTTTTGCCAAAGAATAACAATAACTTACCTCTGCTTTGAAGTCCTTGGGAAATAGGTCCTTTGCCTCCCACAAAATATCAATTTCATCACGGTTCAGCATCAAAATATTTGACCGCACAAATGCAGTATGAAACATAACTCTAAACATCATATCCTCACGAACAAAATCTTCATTTAAATGTATGCACTCGAGAACCACATCCCCTTGAACACGACAACGGATGTCAATTTTGACGAGCATACACTCTGCCTGTGATTAAAATTTTATAAGAGGGACACTATCTAATCAATTCACAATTTAGTATCAATAGTGGAAATTTATATGGCACCTGTACGTGGTGGCGAACATGCTTTTTGGATATTGAAGTTGAAAATAGTAGCTTTGGACTTCTATTGGCAGGGATTGAAGGGTCCTGACCATAAACACGTACAACAGGCCTGCAACCTTTTCCATCATCAAATAATGGAAGGACTCTAAGAATCAGACAATCCAAATATAAGGGTGTTTCCGATGGTGGCCACTCAGAACCCAAATGTCTCCTGGAAATATACTGAAGATATCTTAAATGAGAAGGCTGTGGATTCAAAGGAGATAAAAGGTGTAGTAGTTCTCTTGGAGCTTGCTTGTAGACCATTTCAAGAGTCTTTTGATCCCCACTGTACTGTTTCCGGTATAACAGAAGACCTGCTAGCATAAATGCCAGCACGGGCCAACCACCCCTTTCACAGTGCATCAAAAGCACATTCTGTTGCCCCTCCAAAGACAACCAGCTTTCACTTGATCGAAGGAAGTGATGGATCATCTCTAAAGGCAGAAGGGGACAACCCTCATATTGCCGAGGGTACTCCATAACTGTCATGTCATACTGAGAAAATATGTCTGAAATTTGGCTGCGTCTCTCCCCTTCTCGGAAGTTGAATACCATGAAAGAAGCATCTGGAAAGTGATCCTGTAGCTGAGCCACAATCCCCCCCATATAAACTCTGTATTCATCTTCTTCCAGGACATCCGGCGAGAAGCAGCAATCAAAAACTGCAAAAACAGGTAAGGAATAGTCAAATACTACCAATTTGGTAATACAGGGGCGGAGAACTAGAGAACTTATTCACAACTTCAAACCCATGTTTTCATTTCAATAAGAAGTTAGAAAAACCAAAGACGGCAAGCAAAGAAGAAACGAATTTCTTATACAGAAGCTCAAGAAGATCCAAACGCTGGACATTTAAGAATTAACAGAGGAAATTGTTTAATTCTGCCAATATCCATCTTTGCAACAACGTAAAAAAGCAACTGTTGCAAGCCATAAAAAATAATGACTTCAAGGATAACACTCAATAGTTCTCAGTTTAAGAATCTTCCAGAGCTCATCAACTACTAATCCTAATTGACAAATGACCACCACGACTTAGATGCTGCTTTATTTTTTCTTCTCAGGAGTGATTAATTTCCTACAAGAAAGCAAGAAAGGAAACTAACAGCTCCTAGTTTAAAAAAAGAGGTCCACATTGTTGTAGCACATTACCATAGGCATTGTTTTTGAAACGGCATTAATTAAAGCTTACTAAATTAGCTTCTAAACATTAAAAGGAGTCCTAAAAGCTACAAAATCAGCTGCCCCTCGACTTGCAGAGAGTTGAAAAAAAAAGTAACGGACGAAATGCATTCAGGAGCTGAATTATGAAGAGGAAACAGAGCAATCATCAATGAACAAATAGAAAAATTTAGGGAAAGTAAAAGAGAGAGAGAGAGAGAGAGCGAGGGGAAAATGGAAAGGAAGCAAACCATAAACTCTCTCGGAAATCTCCAGAAGCCGATCCGGCGGCTTCCGGTAGAAGAACCTTCTGAACAGCGCCATCTGATGGCGCTGTTTCTACCCCGATCGGATCCAAACCGATAACTGGGTTGGTCCCACCACCAAGATCAAAACTTTGTGCCACCAACAAACGAAGCCACAGATCTTGCAAATACCCACTTCGATCAGAGCCCAATGGAACCCGTAAATGCTCAACTGAGAGGCAGGAGAGAGCAAAAGCAAAGATGGGTGACGTGATCCAATGGAAAGCTGAATTGCAGAAAAAACAATATAGTCAAAGAATTGATTTCCAGAAATCAAAAATAAAAATATGAAAGGGGAAGAGGGGTAGGAGGAAAAAAAATGAAGTGAAGTAGAAGTACGTGTATGAAATGAAATGCAAAAAAGGTAATAAAGTTTTTTTTTTTTTGTAGAGGGAGGTGAATTTGGGAGAAAAATGTGATTAGAATGAGAGAGGGTAACGGAGAAGGGGGAAAGAGAAGAAGGAAGCGTAGTGGACTGAAAAGGAGAATATGAATACTCGTTGGAAGTTAGACCCGTCTCTCTCTTTCTCTTTCTCTCTCTTTGCTTCTATGCCTGTGTTGTGTTAATGTGTTATGTCTCTCTGCAACTGCATACAGACGCCATATTTTTGGGCAAGCTGGGGTTGATGGCACCCTTGTCTACGTGGTTGGCGACGTGGCACATACGTTTCACATCTTCCTTCAACACACGTTTAACCACAATAACATTCAAAATGTAATAACATTTCACTTTTTAACGAAAGTTTTTCTTACATTAAATTGTAAAAGAATTTTATTTTATATTATTAATTGTATAATGTTATATATATATATATATGGAAAGATTCATATTTTCGTACTAATTCTTTATTGATTAATTATTTATTAAAGTTCAATAATTTAATTGTAATTGAACCATTTTTATATTTTTAATATTATATAATATTTAAGTAATAAAAATTTTAGATTTGTAAAAATTATGATCCAAAAAATTATATATTAGTATAAATAAATAAATAAATTATATGTTTTATTGATAAAAGTTAATAATAGACAAAATAATTGATATATATGAAATATTTAATTATATATTTTATTTATCTTAAAAAGAAATTAGATTAAATAAAAACTTAAAATAAATAAAATTAAAATGATTTAAGAAGTCCGATTCGATATTAAATTTTTTTTCCTCAGTTCAACTCCGAATTTTATCAATTTTTGATTGGTTTCACCAATTTTTTATTGATCTTCATAGATTTTGAAATATTCCGATTTTTTAAAATGTTTGGACCGGTCACCAGACCAATTCTCAATTGAATCAATCGGTCCAATTTGGTCTTCCAAACATTGTAAAGAATACATTTGGTGTGATTTTTTTATTAATTAACATTTTTAATTTCTTTGTCAACTAAGTAGAAAAAATAAGCATATTTTTCTTTTATATTTTTTGTTCCAACCTCAAGTCCGTTTGGCATCATTATGGTTTTCGTATTAAAGTATTATCCAATTAGGTGTTGAGTGGACAGTTATGATTTTGTCCTTGTAAAAGACGTCACGATGGATTGAGATGAGAGGATAATTGTAAATGACCTAAAACAAGCCTCTCATCCAAGACTAAGGGGAAAGAGTGATCTAAGTTATTATTCCCCTGAGAATTTTTCAACCTAAGTGTGTTAACATCATTATGGTCTTCATATATAAGGTATTGTTTGTTTAAGTCCTTGGTGGACTATTATAGTTTATCCTTGTAAAAAGACATCTCAATAGGTTAAGAAGACAGGATGTTTATAAATTATCATTGAACTCGATTATTAAATGATGTAAATTTTGTGGGTACTGAAACATTTTAAAAATACAAGAGAAAGCATATAAGTTAAAAATAAAAATAGGATCACAATACTATATTTATGACATCGAGAGAGTGGTATTAGTTTTGTTAAGGGATGATAATGTTTTAAAAAATTGAAAAAGTCTAACTCAATTGATTAAATATGGTGTATAAATTATTATAAATTTTATAAGAGAATATGTTTATAAATTATCATTGGTCTCGACTATTAAAAGATGTGAATTTTGTGACTGATAAAACATTTTTAAAAATACAAGAGAAAGCATATAAGTTAAAAATAAAAATAGGATGACAATACTAGTTGTGACATCGAGAGAGTGATATTAGTTTTATTAAAGGATAATAATATTTTAAAAAATTGAAAAAGTCTAACTCAATTAATTAAATATGGTTTATAAATTATTATAATTTTATAATATTTGTTTTGATTCTTATGATTAAAAAATGTTTAAATAAAAATAGGGACCAAAAGTGCTTATTTTAACTGTGTAATGTCAAAGCGGTGTATCAAAAAAATTGTCCACTTGGTTTGATAAAGTACTTATATAATTTTTAAAATTGAAAGTAATCAAAATTAACTTATTTAGATCTTGTTTGGAAAATTTTATAATCTCCAATTTCGACTGTTTTTAAGAGAGAGAAAGTTGTTTATAAAATAAATAGACGTTTGGAATATCGACTGAAATTTAGTAAAAATATATTCTTAAAAAAGTTTTTTTATGAATTTAAAAATTTATAGTTTATGATTATTTTTTAGCAGCTTACTTTTCCTTTTGACTTTTTTTATACTCTTTTATTAGGTACCAGTTGATTCTTTGTTGCATATAAACAAAATTAATTGTTGCGTATAATAAAAATTCTTTGTTGCTAGCAACATTGTTAGGCTGGATTTCATGCGTAGTCCAGTTATTTGATCATATTTATTATTGTATTCTTGCTTCTATTTTGAATGAAATGAAATAAGAAGGCTTTTTTATAAAATAAAAAACAAACGAAATGAATTAACTTCAAACAATTTTCTAACAAACGTACCTTATAAAAATTCGAATCTAATTTAAATAATCGCTTATAAAAACAATTGATTATACATCTAATCAATTATTGAAATAATTTGACCTTTCCAATTGTCCCAAACACACCCTTAATTTTACTTTTTACTTCTTAACTTTTTATTTTTAATGAATTTTGGTGATAAAATTTGTCAAAATGTAAAAAACAAAAACAGGACAAAATTTGCCATAAAGTAGAAAAAGGTTAAGGTAAAATTCACCATTTTTTAAAAAACGAGAATAAAAAGGTTGAAACTTATGATTTCATAAACATTATAATCACCTCAGTCAATTACTTATTATTTTTATATTATATTCAAGTGCAGGAAAATTTTTAATTTACATAAATTATTATCAATATATAAATAAAATATATAAATTATAAAAGATATATATGTAATTATCTTATGCAGAAATTATATATAAAATAGTTTTGAAATATATATATAAACATATATAATATATTTAAAAATTATGCATAAAATAAAAATGACTAGATATTATTTTTCAAAGA
>PYAF01002171.1:1226081-1251270 GCA_007407185.1 Glycine tomentella | reverse complement strand
TATATATAAATACTATTAAAAAATATTCTGAGAATATTAATAAAGAACATAAAAAAATAGTTGATAAAAAGTGTTTAATAAATCAAAGATATAAAAAATGCAATACTTTTTTAATATATTAAAACATGCTGAGTGGTTTAATAGTTATGATTTCTCCTATTTCTATAAAGTATTTAAAAATACTTATGATATTAAATTATTTTCATGCAGTATCATTAAGACACAAGTTTGTAATAAGACTCGCCTTAATAAAAGGAGAATTTTCATTTCTATAACAAATAATTTTTTTTACAATTATTGAGCACATTGATTAATTCAGAGTTATTTCTGTTTGTTACCCATTGTAGTCTTATTCACCTTCGAGTATGGTTGTTTTTCGTTAAAAAAAAAAAATACTTATCATCTTCATAAAAAAACTATCAAATTTGTGATGTGTAAATTATTGTCCGAAATATGAATAACACACTTCTAATAAAAAATATTTAATAAAAAAAGTTTAAAAACAGGTAAACAAGATGATATGAAATCTCCTTATTTATTCAACAAGTAAAAAAATATATAAGATATTATATGAAAATCTAGGATTATTCAATAATTAATTCAGTATCGAAATTATGTGTACAAAAAGTTCATATGTAGAAGTGAAATCACTGATATTTTTTTTTTTTTTGTGTGTGTGTGTAGAGACAGGGGCCAAAGTGCCACGAATAAAAAAAAATATGTCAAAATGTCATGAATCCAAAATAATTTGTCAAATTGTCACACTACCTAATTCACCGGCCACCTCAGCGAATTCAGTGGGCTGACGTGGCGTCACATGAGTGGAAGACCAAATTCGCTGGAGAGATAAGCGAAATAGGTATGACACGTGGCAGAATTTCAAAATTGCGTAGAAATTTCGGAAGGCCATAACTTTTGACTGGGATGTCCGATTGAGGCATGAGATATGTCAAAACGCTTGAAATTCAGAGAATTAATTGAAAAAATAAAAAATAACATTAAATTAAGTAACTAAATAATTAAAAAAGTAGACAAAAATGAATTTTTTGGGTGTTCGAAGATTAAATCACAATTTTGAGGCACTTAGAGGGCTCTTTCGGGAAAAAATTTTGACCAAGCCCCTTCGGAAACTTGCCAGCGACTTCTCCTCTCAATTTCGAGCGCGTGGCCACCTATTTCGCCTCAATCGGACATCCCAGTCAAAAGTTATGGTCTTCCGAAGTTTCTACGCAATTTTGAAATCCTGCCACTTGTCATACCTATTTCGCTTCTCTCTCCCATGAATTTGGTCTTCCACTCATGTGACGTCACGTCAGTCCACTGAATTTGTTGAGGTGGTCAACGAATTAGATGATATGATAGTTTGACAAATTGTTTTGAGTTCGTGACATTTTGGCATTTTTTTTTCTTCGTGGCACTTTGGCCAATGTCTGTGCGTGTGTGAGAGAGAGAGAGATGACAAAAAAAATGAGAGTTTATAACTCATTTTGTTCAAAAAATTAATGATGTACAAAAAAATAATGATATCCAAAATTTAGAAAATAGTTATTTTTTTGAGTGCGAATGACTAAAGTTTAAATGAACAAATAAATTTGAATGTAAAATTTTAAAAACAATTAATTACCACAGAATTTTCATCGTAACGTATTAAATAATACTAGTAAAGTTACATATTTTCATCTCACTTTATATTATTCGATTATCGAACTAACAACGTATTTGTTTAAGATTAATTTGAAGGACAACATAATTTTTTCCTTATAGTGTATATTTATAAGGAAAAAAGTTAAGATTGTATTTATCATAATTACTTGGTTTCTGAAGTCAAAATAATATTTAATTAAAATTTTGTTTTAATGAATTTTACTGTGGGCAAATTATTTCATTACCTACAAGCAGTGGTTCAGGAATAATATTATTTTTTGGAATTTTCATTATAATTGTCAGGCATATCTAAAATAAAATAAGCAAAACATAATGTTTGGAGGAACAAATAGTGAAAAAGGTATTATTCAACATCCCACAACTCATCCATTTCTATCCCTTCACTCTACCCAACAGGTCTCACTTCTTCATGTAACCTTATATTCAACAGGTGTTAAGTTTAACATAATAAATTAGTTTCTCATAATGTAGTAAATCTTTATAAAAAGAGATACTCGATTACATTCAATGTTTGATAAAACATAATTGCTTTTAATAATGATACATTTGGAAAGAAAAATAAAAAACTGTGATCTTCCTCACCGTCAACACAAACGGATCTGTGAGAGAGAGAGATATATGGAGGCTCTAATTAGATTTAAGAATGCATGATGGTTATTATTGGTTAGCAGGAGTCAGTAGATTCTTGCGTTTTCTTTCTTTGAATGCAAACCGGAGAGGATTAATTTATTTTGCAAATCAATTAATGTATTAAATAAAGACTATAATGTAATTTTTAAAAGTATCATTTTAGAAACAGTTTGAACCATTCACTTTTTAAAAGATATTATCAATGGTTATGATTGAATGTATCAATGGTAGTCAAATTATTTGGTGGCTCAGGTAGTCACAATCTTGATTAAAATGTGTTTAAAACATATCAAAATAACTCGTTCAAGAACTTGAACTACTATTTTTTTTTCTTTACTAATTGTGATGAATAGTGTACGTAGTGTAAATAGAAAATCATGCGATTCAATATAAATAATTAATATATTAAAATTAAGATTAAATCATTTAAATATTATTCGAATTTAACTTTTGAAAAAATTAACTTTGTAAAGTTTATTTTTTCCTATGATAAACCCAATGATTATGAAACAAACAAAAAAAGAACACAAAAACCAGGCAAGTGAGGCAATCTCAAGTCAGCGTTAATATCACATATAAATGCATAATTTTACACACTAAAATTTATCTGAACAACTAATGAGACTTTATTTAATGACAGAAAATAGTCCTCACGAAATAAAACAATCTATAGTATATTCAGTATGAAAAAATTAGAACTAAAAAGAATTAAAAAAATATAAAGTAGAATAAAGGATTTATCTATGAGAAAATAAGTTATATACAAGTTATACTGAAAATAATTTTATACTTTTATTTAATTATGATTCATTATGTATAATAATTTTTTAGATTTTTATGATAATCATTTTTAAAGTCATTAATAATAATTTATGATTGAATGACAATTTAGGACTATTTTATATTATCAGTTTATGATCATTAAATTGTTTATTTAAGGAAAAAAAAGTATGTAAGGTAATAGAAAATATGTCATCATGAATTTAAAATAAATTAAGCATAACAAATTTAAATTAAAAGTGAATTAGTCTTTAGTCTTACTAATAAGAGGAAAAAGATTTTTTGACAACTAAGCTAGTTGACATTTTGAGAGAAAAAGAAAAAAAAAAGAGAGGAGATTATAAATATAAAAAATAATATGATTTGATAATAAGAGAGAAGAAAGGAAAATAAGATTATAAGTGTAAAAATATGAGGAGTCTAGTAATAAATAAATGGGTATGCAGGTAAGTAGTATTTGTGCATGAAAGGATTGGGGGATGGTGTAGTGTAGCAAAGGGGGAAGTGGTGTTTGTCGTTTAGTTTAGGCAATCCCTAAAAGTGTAGAATAGAACGATAGGGTCCAAAGATGCAGATCTTTTCCCTGCCAAGCTCACTTCAGTGGATGAGACGTCAGACACGCCCCCATTCCTTGTCAACAAATACCAATCAACTTCAACTTTTTTCAGCTCCCTTATCGGTTTATTTATCCCAACAACTCCTTTGTAACAAACAAATAAAAATTCACACATACCATCAGCTTTTGTACAACAATTCGAAATTTATTAATTATGTAATTTTAATTCTTTCATTCACTTAGCATTTAATATTTAACAAAAAATATCAATGCATCAGTTTACTAAAATACTATTACCCCAACATAAATGTGCTTATATGGTGGTGCAATAGAGTGTCATATGTCAATCTTTTTGTTAAATATTAAAGATTAAATTAATAGATAATCCAAAATTATAGAATTAAAACAATAGAATATGAAATTCACAAGAAAAACACCAAAATCGCAAAATACCAGTAATAGGGATAACAAATTGCAATTAAGTCTAATAAAAAATAACAAGGGAAAAATATTTTCAATGTAATTTTTTGGATGAATAAGAATCTCTTAAAAAAAAGATAACGACTAATATCTTGAGATACTTACATTGATTTAAGGAATTGACATTTTCCAACATATATTTTTTAATATCATGTAATTTAAAATGTATATTTCTGATTTAAAAATAAATAAATAATATTCTCTGAGAATGTTTGATTACTCTTTTTAGAAAGAGGTTTTAGTTTTCTAAAATAAAAAAGTTCGTTTGAGTGTGTTGTGGATGTTGCATTTATTCCTGAAGCATAATAAAAGTTCAACCATTGCTCTTGCTAATGAAGAGTTGGAGTTTCATTGTGATTCGGGGAGCTTTGTGATTATTATAAGGAAAAACTCAAACAAAGAGGAGGGTTCAAATCATTATTGTGAACTTGGGTTTTGGGTTTAAGGTAAAAAGAGGTGCATGTCAAGGATCGAGTTGAAGGGTTCAACAACACTTAAGTGAGGTTAGGATTTTAGTAAAACAACAATGTTTTGAGGAAGTTGAGTGTCTGGTGAATGTTATGGTGTTGTGCTTGGCATACTTGATTGACATCACATTGTAGTAGAGTATAGTGTTTTCTTCACTAGGAGAGATCAAGGAAATCTAGATTAGGAAACATGAGGTTTTCTTACTTCTTGGTTTTATATATATATATACACTCTTGTCTTAAAGATAATTTTCAAAATTTTGATAGATTTTGCGTGAGAAATCAACCTACGAGTAGCATAAATTATTTTCAAGATAGATTTTGAAATGAAAATGTAGAAAGAAAATCAAACAAACTCTTAATTATTTTGATCTATTTATTTTAAAATTAAAACAATAAACATTTATAACAACTCATTCTTTGATTTTTATATCATTAACCTGACACCTGTTTTTAGAAAGGATCCCCTAAATTTATAGACTAATTAAGGAGCTGCAACTAAGCGAAATCATTTAGAGTTTGGACTTATTCAATAATTTTCTAAGTAATCTTCTGTTGATAGTTTCAACATGCCACAAAGCACATTATCCAATAATAAAGAGTGTCTTTCAGTTATATCACATTCATAAGAAAAAAAAAAGTAAGCAATAAACCAATACAATTTCATACGGATGAATAAGATTATTCATCGGCTTTACCTATAATCTCCACAACAATTTCATTTTTCTCATTTACTTCCACTCTCCCTTTAATGTAGAACTATTTGTAGATTAATTAAGTGATCATTTTACTAGCGAGTGTTCTCTCATTTTTTTTTTTTAAAAAAACAACAAAAAACTGCCTGTTTTTGTTTCTTTTATAAATATTTATTCACAGATTATTAGTTAATCATAATCATTGAATTTTGATTTTTTAAAATAAAATAACTATAATATCTCTTTTATCCTATCCCTTTTTGAATTTTATTTAATTTTCATTCTAAATTTATTTAAATTAAAAATACATATATATAATACAAATAATGTTTCTTTATATTGCATAACTGTTAAACGAATAATTATCATATGGAGAATTGTTATATCATTGTTCAGAAAATTTATCATTATCATTTTACAGTGTCATTTTCACTTTTCTGATGAGACTTGGGACTAGCTAAAGTGCTAAACAGAGGAAGAAGGAGTTGTCTTTTAGCCGTTGGATTTTGAGATCACATATCTGTATCATTGCCCGCACGCTTCAGTGGTCCGCACACGTGACTCATGCACACGTGACTTGCTGGACTCGACCACCAAACATAATGGCACAGGCGCGAACCCAATTATGTCTGAGTTGAGTGGCGGGAGGCGTCGGAATATCTTGTTTTGATTGGTTATCAACGAAGATGTTATTAATCTAAAAAAGCTTATAAAAATTAAGAGGCTCATCAATAAAAAAATATTTATTATTGATTTTTTAAAACAAAAAAATCTCACATATTTATCTTATTCTTAAAATATAAAAGATTTTTCTCAAAGTTTGCTTTACATCTCACTTTTTATTGGATCAAGCCTGATTACAAAGAGCTTACATTATAACGGTAAAACCAATGTTGTTTAGAATTTCAGGCAAAACAATCTTACTCATGACTTATAACTATTTTTGTGATTGAATTTTCCTAAAATTAGCTAGTATAGTTATTTTTTTACAGATCATAAATGTTTTTAATTGGAGACAATTTTGTTCAAGTAAAGAAAAATTATTATAACTTTCATTAGAATATTTTAATATAATAATAATTATTATTTTGATAGCCATAAAAAAATTGTTTTAAATTGTAAGTAAGGCTTTGAAGGTGGTTTAATGCATGCTTGTTTTCACGTTTCTAAGGATTCAAAAACCCGTTCAGTTTAATATATTACAATAAAAGTAGATATAATTAATTTTTGAAAAAGTTAAAAAATATATATATTGAATCATACATTGACATTAATGAAATGTGGAGAATCCAGGCTAAAGACAATAATGAAATGTTCGATCGTAGGAGAAAGTAAGCAAACGCAAATGGTAGCTAGGTAGAGATAAAATGAACAATTACTCATTTCATTAAATAAACTGAATTAAATTATGATAAGACTGTGCTGTCAAATTTGAACTTACGTAAAAGATTTCAGTTAAAAAAAAACACTACATGAGAAGTTTTACGCCACTAATGATCTATGAGACCCCACCGGTGTTTAACTTTTCTACACGCTACAAAATTAATGAAGGGTTGAGAGGTGGGGTACGTAGTGCATGATTGCATCTCTCACAGGAAAAAGGAGGCACCGATCGCTGCGTGATATTCTGTGGTTCCTATAGTTCGGAAGATGATATATGTCAACTGTAAAGGACACAGAACACGAGTATGTAACCTTGCCAGCAGTGACGGGTCAGCACAAATTGTCGAAGTTAAATTTTAAGTAGTATTAAATTTAATTTTTAGATAATGTTAAATTTTATTTTTAATTCTAATTAATTATATAAATATATATAATCATCAAAAAAAATTCTCCACCACTTAATTATTGTAAATTTTATTTTTTAGGTAATACCGTAATCATTGTTGATCTACATGTAATTTCGTTATTACTTACGAGCCTTATATCCTCGTGAATTAATTTGGTGCAGTTAATTACAAAATATAGTAATTAGAAGATATAATTTATCATTAGTGTTAGATCTCAAATTAGGATCTTAGATTATTTTTTTGGTAAATTTTATAGTGTCATATATGATTCAAAATCTATTTCATTTTTTTTTAATGATAGATTTCATTTTGAGATCTTAATAAGAGATAATTTATTTATTCATTCTTGATATTGAAGATCTCTTTAACTCTTTTATTAAGAGTCTAATAAAAATTAAATATCGAACTCAAAATTTTTGGTCAAAATCTTACACTAAAAATACTTTAAATATGTTCAAGATAATTGGTAGAGAAATCGATGTCCTAACCATGCGTATGGAAAAGAAAGAAAAAAGACGAGAATATATAATTCCAAATTATGTCATGTGAATTCCCATGTGCATTTCACCGCATGAGTAACACGAGTTGTTTCTCACGATGGAAAGTAGCACACCAATAAAACAAACATGCACTCATAAGTTAAAAAATTATCACACCCATGCAAATTTACATCGTCAGCTCTAACTGTTTTAATTTAGCGTTGTGTTATTCATATAATAATTTATAGGATAAAATTTAGATATCATACTTTACCTAGCTAGTTTTTGGTTTATCATCTTCCCTGCAAACAAAAGTTTTTGGTACATTGTCTCGGCATGAAAGGTCAACTACTTAGTACACAGACGTACGCATCTATGAAAGCTCTAGTACGTATGATCCTATATGTTTTCAAGTAGAAAAAATATCTTGAAAATTATAGCACATTAAAGAGAATGCCAGATTGGTTGCTACGAGTGACAGTTTTTTTATATCTGAAATTTGAAAATATATGATATTTATATACTAATTAAGCTCAAATTCTCATTCTTAATTGTGAGAATATTTTTTAAGATTGTTTACGGTTTGGTTTAGATTTAAAATAAAACAAGTTTAACTCAAATATATTTAATTGATCGAGTTGGTTTATTTTTCTTTTGTTTTTTCAGTCAATTTAAATCAAATTAATCTAATTAAACTTGTATTTATTTGGTTCGATAATCAAATTAACTAATATATATATATATATATATATAATTTTGATTCCTCTGTTTTTTCATATCCACATATTTGTTTTATCATTTTTTTAAATAGAGATATTTAGTATCTTGTTTCTTGAAGACTCACAATTTGTTCAATTCTCAATTTGACTAATTTTTATTTATTTTTACATTTTAATTAATTAAATTATTTTTTAATGGTACTTTAAATAAATATGTTAGGATTAAATTTCAATTGGACCGAAATAAATGAAACAAAACGTATAAAATTTATGATTGGATTAAAATTATATGAATTTTCAGGAACTGGAGACTATAATGGAGAGACAAAATTAAAATTGTAGATTGGACAAAATAAGAGATCAAATATTTAAAAAATAATTATATGACAAAATAAAATATCAATTATCCTTCAAAATCTTGAGAAACAACTATATTTAATTTCAAACATTGGTATTATTTTTAGTTTCTTTTATATTTATAATTCTATATATTTCGTTAATTAATTTATTTAAATTTTAAAATATGATAATGAAGTTAAACGGTAAAGATAAATAATAATATAACAAGTTAATGAGTTGCAAATATTTTTCTTTGATAATATAACAAAGTTATATAATGAGTTATAAATATTGCTATTATATATATTATTAATTAACTTTGTTATATGATAATAAAGATTTTTTTTTTAGTTTTATAGGGAATAATTTTTTTAAAAGATTAAAAATAAATATCCTATTTTATAGGGACTAAAACTTCATTTAAAATTTTTTTAATGACTAAAAATTTTGGGTTTTCTTTTTTCTATTTTTTAAAATGATGACCTACCTTCACTTCAAAAAATATGACGACCTAACTTCTTTTTTTCCGGTAGATGACCTAGCTTATTTAATAAATAGGCATAGTATCTAAGCTTATTCAGACTAGGTTACGGATCATTAATGAGCAAATTGACGTTTATTTTTTCGTCCATGCTTCCTATTAAGTACTATTTTATATGTTCGTTAAAATTAAAACAAAATTTAAATATAATAAAAAATCGAAAAAATTATAAGAGCACGTACAAAAATACAATTTGGCGATTCTCCTATAATGCCTATGCACTCATTTAATTTATTCACTAACCAATTTAAATAATAATTTCTCTAAATTCACTCTCACAGGCCAAATTCCCAATCCAGTGTTCTTATTCACCACGCCTTCTTTTCTCTCAAAAAATAAAAAATTCACCTCACCTTCTTCATGCTTAAATGAATATTTTAAAGCAACATAAATGTTTAACTACATAGTGAAAATGACCTCCCTATATAACGTGTTAGAAGTGTAACGAAATCTACATGGTTAAGAAGAAAAAAGTATGAAGAAACAAGTGTAAATTGATTCACATTAAATCCCTACAAAATTAACTGAAAAAAGTAATTGACTTGAAGGAAATTAAATACATAATTACTTTGTTGAATCATAATTCACAGTCTATTTTCAAGACTAAATATCCCATAGTATTTCAAACATTACCTAAATATGTTTGTCCAAATTTTCAAGCAATTAGGTAAACAGTAAAACCGTTTTCTCTGAAGATTTTATTATTATTTGCGCTAACTTTTCATTTTGCTATTTTTTAGGTCTGTTTTCATTTTGCTTTAGGATAGGTTTACTTGATCACCATAATAATAGAAAAAAAGTTTAATTAAACTTAAACATCAATAGACATAGTTACATAGTTACATTCCCACACAATACTCACAAATTCCTTATTAACATTCTAACTTTTCTATAATTTTTTTATGCATATGTATTCACCTCTGTCATTTTGTCTTGAGGTGTCTGAAATGTCGCAGGGTAGGGAAGGAGAGTGGCGGATAAGAATTTTAACATTTCAAATTCAGCAGGTAAAATAAATAAAATTGCAGTACAATGTACTATACACCACCGTCCAAGTACGTACATGTTTCGTGCATTAGGGAATAAGAAAGCCAAGAGAATAAATATATGTATATATTAATATATAGAAATATAAATATTGTGTTGATGTTTATGGAGAGGTATTAGGTATATGAATCATGTGATAATCACAGGGTTTGTTTGTTTAGCAATCTCCGTTGAATGTCTCTTGCAATCAAAGGTAACCCTTTGTTTGTGGTCCGAGGAATCACAGAGCTGAGGCCTGTCGCTGTTCCCCTTAGCTCCGTGTGCAATGCATCGCCACATGATTAATTGTCAACAATATCAACGGAGAGATGATGTTGTACATGGATGCCAAGTTGGGTCCATAGAATGATTGTGACCACTCTGTACTGCCTAACATTTTCTGAGGAAAAAATACGTTCAGATGAGGAATGATGGGAGTAACGTTGGAGTGTTTGGAATTCTGCATTCACTAGTAACTTGGTTTCCTGTCATAATTAATTATATAAATTTACTTTATTAGATTAAGGCTGACAAAGTATTTTTTCTATTGCTTATATATGTAAGGTTAATTATATATATGTATCAACTCTCCTTCAGTCGCCATGCGTCAACGGCAGGATAGTTTGTAATTTTTTGTTTTATTTTGCTTTAAAAAATTTAAATATTTTATTCTATTTTTTTTTCATTCTTTCGTTTTTTTTTAAAACTATGCATTATATGGGTTTCAATACTAGTTTCCAGCAAAAAAAAATGTAAGGTAATAAATATATTATATCTTTAATGGAAGCTTATAAATTGAGTTATATATGTACAGAGAGATGATGGATTTATATTGTTGTAATTGTGTAATACCTTAATAATTTTATATAATTGAATACTTGATTACTTTTTTAGTTTCTAAAATTTAAAATAAATAAATATATATGTTTTTTCCCTTAAATTTAAACAAAAAATTTAGTCATTCTAATTAAAAAAAATGTTTGTTTATATATAGAGTTTCATGGAATCATCGAAAGTGGTGATATGATGCTCGAAAGTGGACACATGTTAAATGCTAACATCATGTCACGACATTTTTATCACTTCCATTAACATTGTCGGACTCTCTAGACTAAAAGTATATTTTTTGATATTTTAAGAGCTAAATAGTAATTTTTAACAATTTGAGGTAATAAATATGAATTGATTCCGAATCTTAGGGACTAAAAATATAAGTAACACCTACTTTTTTTTTAGAGAATTAAGACATATTTTAATAATAAAATGTGATTATATATTATCAATTAAATTATGAATATATTATTTTTATTATTTATGTTAAATTTGTAAAAATTAAATAATTTTAATAAAATATAATTAAATTATTATTATTATTATTTTATATATGATATAAATATATATAAGTTCAGTAAAATATATATAAGTATAAATTTGATGTACATTAGTAAATCAGTATTTATTCTATATTAATATAATATTTTATAAATATAATTTACAGAATGATCTAAAAATAGATTTATAAAATATTTGTGCAATAAAAGTGATTAAATAGCATTGAATGACTTTAACTTTTGTCTATACGCTGAAATTTGTAATTTCTTGTCACATAGATAGATTTTTCCTTTTGCACTTTTTATTTTCATGTAAAGCCTTCCACACGTGAATGCATGCAAAAGACCCTTTTTTTTTATTTTGTTATGTTTTTTCTGTGCAGTCTCTTTTGCTTGTTTGATAGACTATATATATATATATATATATATATATATATATATATATATATATATATTAGAGTACGAGCATCAATTTATTTACAAGGAAGGGAGTCAGGCTTGTGGTCCAACATATGGCTGTTGATGTCAATAATCTGGCCTCTGGTGACTGATAGGGATTATCGATCGATGATAAAAAGTGCAGATGCATGAATGGCCTTTTTTTTTTTTTTATATATATATGGAAAACCCAACCACGGAGAAAGATATAAAATGAAACGCTGATATTCAATTCTCAGACATTTTGTTTTGGTAGGGCACGGGTATATATTTTATTCGAGCAATATGATTATTATGAATATATAGTAAAAAATATTCTTTCAGTATTTAACATAATTAGATCTCAAATTTAAGACTTCTCGAACAGCAATCCTAATAGTTGGTAATTTATAATGTTAGTTAAAGGACAAAATTAGTCCAAAAAATGTGGAAACAAAAAAAGATATTACCGTGATAATATAGATATAGATTATAGAATTATAAATTAGAGATCAATCGAACTAAACATTTTAAAATTATGAAAACTTAATTAGATAAAAATAGCCATGAATAACACATAAATGAAAATAGACATTCTCTCATAAAATTACTAAAAGTACAAATCTAATCCTCGATGAAATCTCAAAATGGTAATACTATTTATTTAACTAATTAAAGTAGTGATTTCATGAAATTTGTTCTTATATGTGTTTTCAATTTCTTACTTCTTTACATGATTCTTACATTCAAGAAGATAGAAAATTTCAAATAAAGTTAATCATGTATAAAAAGAGGTACACGAGTAGTGTAACAAATTGAAATGTCAAAAAAATACTACTAATATTCTTTTACATACATTTTTTTTTAATTTATCGGCTTGGTTATGTGATTATGGATGGTATGTTTTTCATGGAAGGCAGCAAGATATATATATATATATATATATATATATATATATATATATAAAATTATAATTAATGAATCAAATTATATCAATATAACTTAGATAATATTTTTTTAAAATCTACCATTAAATTAAAGATTTCTTTAACATAGATTATATATAAAAAAATTTTATATTAATTCAAAATTATTTATTATTTATTATTTCATTCGTATAAATTAAAATCGATATAATATAAATTTTTTAAAATATATTAAAATATAAATTATTTGGTTAACTTTTTATTGTTGTTCAATTTTGATAAATTTTAACATTGATAATCTTGAGAATATATATATATATATATAATTCAATGATTAAATCGATAAAAATATATTTTATATCAAAATTATAAATGTTGTAATAGTTGATTAAGATATACATATGTAATTTGATTTATCTTTATCTTTATATATAATATATTTTTTTTAACATGATGTTGATACGAGATGGATTCACCGAAAATGATAAATTAATGAATTTGACACACAAATTTTATATTTTTTTAACACAATTTATTTTTTTCTATCCAAAAATTAATCATAATTCAAAACTCTTGAACCACTTATCCCATCTTTCGTTGGTAGGATGCAATATATATATATATATATATATATATATATATATATATATATTCGCGAATATGAAGAAGAGAATTAGTAAGCAATAAGACTGAAAACTGAAAACCCTAATATCACTTCAATTCAAATAATCTCATTCTCAATTCATACATACACTAGGACACCCAGTGTTATTTTTTTTTTTTTCGGGGGTAGTGATATGATTTAAGTGCACTGGTCCCTCTTTCACTTTCATCATCACGTCCGCTTTAAAACTGACAACAACTAAAGAAAAACACAATCATTCTATGATAGTGAGCATACCCTTAGACCCTAAAAAATTCTCTAATAGCTTTGTTAAAAAATCACTAACCTCATAGAAAACTGCATATAAATAAATCTTTGTATGTTGTTTTGATTGACAGTGACGAAGTTTGGAAGCAACTACTTGTAAATATTTCAGCTTATCCAACTAGCATATTGCATGCCTGCATGCGTCTCCTCCGAGAATGAGGGTGACTCTTTGGTTAAGAACACCAAGACAACAGCCTAAAACAAAGGCTTGCAGGTCTAGATTATGCTCTTCTATGGATAATAGCGCAATTATTATACTTTGATTCTTTTTTAACACAATTTTATCCATCTCAACACAACCACTTTAATTTGGCTTACAATTAAACGACACAGTGGGGGTTATTTGCGACGCACTATACAGCGTTGATTGCATCAATCAAAGCGAATAATTTATCACTTGAAAATCATTTAAAATAAAATAAAATTATCCATTTAAAACTTGAAATTGTTTTCATTCTTTAAGTTTTAGTTTATTAAATCATTAATTATTTTATATACTTTTATGTTACAAAAATTCTTCAAATATAATATTTTTCAAAATAAATTAATTTTTTCCAGATTTTTCTCTCTCTTAAATTTCATTTATATTTTTATATAATTTGAATAAATTTATAATTTTTCTTCTAATTTAAATACTTATATTTTTTTACTTATTTATTTGAATTGTATATATGTATACTTTTCTTATAATTTTCTTAATTTATATTTTAAATTTTAATCTACATTAAAAAAAATACTAGAATAATGTTACTTGCCAATAATATCCTAATTTTTTAAACTACATAATGGCAAATGTGTTCCACGAATTCCGAGGAGTCACGACTCATCACGACCATCTCAAGTAACGCGTGCATTAATTATTATCATACAAATTTAAAACCCCACATAGTTTTCCAATTTGAGATAAATAAATGCTCTAGAAAGCAAAAATCTAAAGAAAATGCAAGGCAATAAGATATCGGCTTATCTTTTTCGGGCGCGTCTACGGGGCAACAGCCCAATAAGCAAAAAGAAACGAAAATTCAGGATCCATGGTGAACAAGAAGCCCAATAGCATTAGGAACCTGTTAAAGGAAAGAATTATGTGTGATTGATTGCTTAATTATTGCAATTGATGTAGTTATTATTCGTTTCCTATTTTGTGCATATCTGTACTTAATTCTAGGGATCATGTTAGGATCCTATTTTGTAAAACCTTCTATAAAGGTATGATTTGTGATCATGAATAAAACATACAGAATAATTCAGCCATATATGATTTCTTGAGAACCGAGGGTGATTTTATCTATGCATCCCCTTTCTCTCTCTCTTGGTAATTTCAAAATTCCCAAAATATTTTTTAGGACAAAAAGTGACTTATGTCTGATGACATGTATATAGAAGGGAAGACATAGATAGAGGATATCTCCAAAAATTGATTGAAATTTCTCACTGTCTTTTAAATTCTTGAAATAAGTATTTCAATAAGACTACACTTTTTTGTCAATGACTTATGAAATTCTTCAAATAAATTATTAAATGAGTCTTTACTATTTTACACACACACATATATACTTTGAAGGTTGAAAGCAGTAATCGATACAAGAAATGTGTAGTAGAAGCAAAACTAAAGGTTGTCATAAATTGATTTGGCAAGATTGGAAGTAACTTCTTGAGTTTTTAACAATGTTGTAAGGTGTGTGTGCTATTGCAAGACTTGAGGGTGAATTTGGTGTTTGAAGGAATTCCGTTGTTTGTGTATAGAAAAGATGTAGGAAAGCACATTCAAGTAAGATTTAAGAAGGTGCTCATCATAGCTCTTGACACAGGAGACATTCTCACCTACATGGTTGGTGTCAATGTTGATGCTTACAACTCGTAAGAACCATCATAATAAACAATAATTTGAATGATTTAGAAGAAAATAATGAGTATTTCCAGCCATAGTTAGAAGGCTTCTTCCATCCGTGTTTTCCCCTCCAAACACTTGTCATTAGTCACCTTTTGATGTACGTAGGCAATCATTTCCAACCATTGTTGGTAAGCGAGTACATGACTTTAGTTTTGATGATGATAATGATCATGAGTCTCAAATTGATGGTGTTTACAAGAATGTAAAAGTAAGGATCATTCTATATTAATAAAGATAACGTATGAACTAAAAATTATGTTTTTTTTTTATACAAGGATTAATTTTAAAGTAATATCATATCACCAATAAGGATTAATTCTTAAAGTAGTATTTCCTATATGGCCCAAATGATTAATTTTCAGTTATGCCATTCTCACATGTTTGTCATGTCATTGCCACATATATTTGTCACAAGTCACAACTTAAATGCGAGTGTAGGAACTAAGATATATATATATATATATATATATATATATATATATATATATTTTGTTTGTTTAGAAACTAAAAGTTGAAATTGTGTCAAGTACAAGGACTAAATGAATGGATAAACCTAAATAAATCCTTTCTGATTCTGATTCTTTCGGATACTTTTGAAGCCTATAAAAATAGTGAAAATGGTAACTAGACCAACCTATAGATATTCAAGCAGTTACGGCAGATCAAATATGTACATTACTGGATGAGACTTAAGAGGTAGATAACGATTACCAAAGGCAAGAGGATTGAGGAAGTTTATGTCATACAGAAATAAACTTTTTTATATTATAATTGATCAAAAATAGAAAATCCATGGTGAAAAGAAGAAAAAAAAAAGCTTAGCTTCTCTTCTCCACGGCCTTCTGATTTCTATAAATTGAATTACACTCCTCAAATTGGTTAGTTTCCAAGCTTCTAGGTAACAACTCATGCTGCTGATTACTGTGTCTATGTGTACATGATAATGTTCATTGTTGCTCAAAGTCACAGCAGCAAGTGTGCTTCGACAATGTAGATGGCCCTTTCACAAGGACATTTGATTTGATGTACGAGGATCTATATCCTTTCATGAATGAATGTTACAGTTGCAGTTACTTCCCTTGCTTCTTACCTGCAATCCAGGAATCACATGTTAAAATGTTTGGAGTAGCATAGTTCCCTAATAATGATTTCAAGGAATTTATGCACAAAAAGGAAGGTGAGAAGACAGAACAACGGGTGACAAAAGCAACGTCTGCTTCTTATGGTAACAATCTTTTTGATATCACTGTCGTATACCTCTCTGAAACCATGATCTTCTGACAGTACGCCGGATATGACGCTCGTGACTTTCTAAGAGTTCATCAACTGTGTGCATTTGAGATAGCAGAGGCCCTGAAAACTCTACCTTTTCAGCTTGATCCTCGTAACTCTGTTAGAAGGGAAATGAATAAGAATCATGTCCATGCAAGGACACATAAATTTCATATTCTAGCTTCTACTCAAAGAAAATTAATAACTATGGCGAGTTAGGTAAGAGTGAACTTTGTCAAATTTTTGTGATTTTTGTAAGATAAAGTATTTTTTATTTTGGTTTTTAACAGACAGATAATTCTCATCCAAGCAAGACAAAATATGTCAATATTAACATTCAACAAAAATATGAATATTTTTTTGGCTTTTTAAAGTTTAAATAATTCTCTATATCATCAAAAGTCCCAAATTCCATCTTGCAAAAAAATCCTATATTAGTCTCCACATATGGAAACAGAAACAGAACAAGATGCAGAAAGAGGGAGTTATGTTTCATGCTTAATGCCATATTAAAAAATGTAACAACTTGATAAACTTACCAGGTTACTTCTCTTGGATAGCGAATCTTGCGTGTTATAAATTGCCATGGACAGTTCTTGTGAATGGTACTCATCACAAGTATCAAATGAATCTGGACGATCAAACTTACTCCATTGATTTTGCATGGCAAGCTTAGAAATTTCAAGTAGGTCATTGCCCCTAGAGTTGGTGCGTGCCCCAAAAAATTCCTTATTTTCATGGTTTCTGGATTCAGAATTATCCCTTGAATTTAGTGTAGAAGTTTCTAATGAATTAAAGATATATCCTCTAGAAATAGACCGACTGTGGGATCTAACTGAAGTGTCATCTCTACGCCTTCTTGCCCATGCAAAGCCACTTGATTTTGAAACTTGCAATGGTCCAGGAAAGGGAATATCTACTTGAGATGCATTCTTCATATAAGAAGAAGCATCTTCTGGTTTACCACTAGACTGCTTTGGTGCCTCCTCACATGTGTTAGTGTCCTCTTCTTTAATGATGTGGACAGATCTATCATTCATCTTCTGTGTAGTTTGAGTTTGACCTGTCAAATCCTGTAGGAGAAGAATAACATGCCAGGTGAGAAGAGCATACATTTTTGGTAAATAGATCACTGCTGTAAATCAGTGCATGCACGTAAGAAGAAACACAATGATGCAAGAACCAAAAAAGCAAGCTAGACCTCTGCTGGGGCTAATTTACTGAGTGCTAGTGGCTTTCTTGATGGTTTTCTTGATTCTGGTTTGCAAGCTCGCCCACCTATCTTTTTCCTGAAAGTTCATCAGTGTATAATTTCATGAAAAGGCAACAAGTAATAATTGCAATAATGGAAATTTAAAGATTAAATTTTGTTTATAATGCTCAATACTAGTGAAAGTTTCACATCATCTTTTCAGTTTACAACCTTATGGTATTTTGTGACATCAAACTGACCCTTCATTGAAGCTATATCTCAGTAAACAATCCACTTCCAACTCCCAGAGAGATGGAGAGATGGTGAATATAAAACAGAATTGAATATTCCTGTTGATTCGTTTACTATCAATTAGCTTTCCTTCTTAATTTACTGCTCAAGCATGCTAATTCAAATGACATTTAAGTGATAAAAGAACCAATCTAACCTCCCCATCGTTCTAACTCCAAACCTAGACCCATGATAAAATACTCAAACAGACATTTCTTTAATGGATCAACTTATGATATCAAACTATGGTGATGGACTTGACCAAATGAATGGCACATGCATATATTCTCTTGGTTTGACCATACCAGCCAGACAGAAGGTAATACATTGTTAGGGACACCGGCTGATATGTGACAATCTAAATTTTTCTTAGCCAATAAAATTGCATAAAATAGACAGATTAGATGATTGATTTTCACCTTCTTGATTCCTCCTCATGTTTCGCATCAATCTCCTTGCTAGGCGGGTATATTGGTAAACTTGATGGGTCACATGCATAAGGTTTTATTTTGAAATACTGAAAGTGGTAAAAATATTGTATCAGAAGACTAGAAAAGTCCAAAACCATGCATTAATGCTTCACATAGTCATAAAGTTTGCAGATGGATGATGAAAAGATTTGTGCCTGGTACTAATATCACAAAACCAAACAGATTTATATGCATTAAATAAATCTCAAATAAACATATTATCAAAATTAAAATGGACAAAGGCTCTGCTATAAATTATCATTGAAAGAAAAAAAACTTCAGTAATTTTCAACATATACATAAATCAACCCTGCCGTGTTAACTTTACCTCCAATAAGAGAGCAGAAGAGGCAGTTCCACGTTTGCTTGGTTCGACAGAAAGAAGAGTTTGCAGAAGATTTACACTGGATGCATGAAAATCATTAAATGTCTCTCGGAGGGAACTATCATATGGTTGTTGTGGCTTGAACAATGTTGCATGAGGAAGTCTGGTCTTTTTCCAATATTCTTCGGGTGGGGAGCCACAAAGCTTGAAAATTTTATGCAATTGCTCAACCTGTACGTGTAACAGTTGAATTCAGAAGTAGAACAGATTCAAAAGAACTGTTAAAAAAAAATTGAAGTTGTCATTTCCAGTTGATTATTTATTATCAATTAGCTGGTTAACAGTCAATCTATGTAAGATTGATTCCACTCTCCACTCCATCAATGTCATACACAACTAAACACTCAATGATAGCATCAATGACAAGCAAACGAATAGTTAGATTGCCACAAATCTTCATGCAATAGGAATGGAACTAAAACTTCTACTCAGTTCAATTATTGTCAGCATCTGCATAGGATTTATTTTTGAAATCTACAATGCAACTCAGATATAGTAATGTAACAGAGACAATGAGTAAAGCTCAAATCAATTTGTAGGCATCAGTGTGCCACTTTCTGGGAGGGAGAACAAGACATTTGAGACTGATATCTAGGTAACATGCATTTCAAGACTTGGTTGAGACTGAAAAGACATTCTCTTGAAGTGCATGTGGTAAGGTGGCACAAACCTCAGGCCACTTAAGTATGTCACCAAATTTTTGCACATCAACAAATACAATGACACCTTTTAAATAGAATAGTGGTTTACTATTTCTGTAATAAGATGTAATCCAATTTTCAAATTTTCACCAACAAGCATCCTCAGAAGGAAATCTGATTCTGTAGTCTGAACACAAGATAGCAAATGGGAAAGGAAAAAAGTCCATACATTTTGAAAAGTTTACTTTACTACCTCAGTTCTCCCCTGAAGTATAGGCTTCCCAATTAGTAATTCTGCAAATACACAGCCAACACTCCAGAGATCCACGGATGGACCATAAGCTGTTGAACCGAGCAAAAGTTCCGGAGGACGGTACCATAAGGTGACAACACGACTAGTGAGGGGCTGCTTGTTCCCAGAATTGGAGAAATTTGCCAATCCAAAATCCGCCACCTTCAATATCCCTTCATTGTTCACCAAAAGATTTGATCCTTTGATGTCCCTGTGCATCACACCCCGCGAGTGACAATGCTCAAGGCCAGATAACAACTGTTTCATGTAGCATTTGATCTGCAAAACAAAATTATTTAATCATGTAGCATTTGATCTGCAAAACAAAATTATTTAATCCCATTAACTGAGAATCACAAGAGTCAGTTGATACTTTTTGTGTCAGTTTTACAAAACGATCTCTTTGCAATTATGCTGTATGAGAAACATGCAACATTCATACCTGTGATTCACTAAACTTGATTTCTGGTCTAGCCAAGAGCCCCGTGATGTCGTGCTCCATGTACTCAAACACGAGGTATATGCTACAAGACAATCTAGAAGTAATCAAGCCCTCCAGTTTAATGATGTTTGGATGATCAAGCCTCCTCAGAATCATTATTTCTCGTGCCATAAACCTCACACTCTCTGGCTCAAAATTGTCAAACCTCACCTTCTTCAAAGCTACTATCTTCCCGGTCTCAACCTCCTTTGCTCGGAAAACACTGCTATATGTACCCTGCCCAATCTATTCATCCATTTTCCAAATACATATAAAGCAATGGTCAAAACTCAATAATAAACATTACTAGAAAATCAGCATCTTATATACAACTCAAAAAAAAATAAAATCATTCAACATTCATTGCATTCATATCCAAGTTTAAAAGAAGGGTCTGCAACCGTGGTTTCAGTCACAATGACATGGATTTTGGAATCTCCGTGTCTACATTGCAACCGCAATTACGGCTGCATTTATCTACAATTTCCTATGATATCAATGACTACAACGAAATTGCGACTGCGTTGCATTGCAAATACGGCCATATTTCTCAGCGGTTTCCTGTAATATCACGAATTGCAACAAAATTCCGACTACAACCGCAATTTAAAATCTTATTTATATCATTCCAACAAGTTTGAGAAATCTCCTTCTTGACTCTTAAAACTCTCACTTTGAAATGCAACCTAGTTATCATTAATCAAGTAATAAAATTAACAACCCCCTCCCCCCAAAAAGACATTGATAATTTGACATGATGTTATTTATTCAAACCTTATCAAGTTTCTCAAACGCGTCAGCTCGAAGAGGCACCCAACCGTGAATGGCCTCACATGCGACGGCGCTGAGCCACGCCGGCCACCCCGCCGCCGCCTGCTCTCCCTCCACGTACTTACTCAGGTTCCCCAACCTGAAGCTCAGAGACTCACTTCCACCATTGGAACTCGCCCTCCCAGACTCACCCAACTCGCTCCTACTCGCCCCCACTGACTCAGTCTTCTTCTTCCTGTTGTTCTTCTCCGACTCAACAGAGTGCTCAATCGCAGGCGTCACAGACACCGCCTGCTTCACAACAACACACCCCATTACGCTACAACTCACCACACCATATCACTCCCCAACACCTTCTTCACCTTCTTCCGAGTTCCGACCCACTACGCAACCGGTTATCTCCTTCCGGTTCCTCGGGTCAAGTTAGCTTCTTTTGGAACCGCAGAGAACGTGAGTGAGCATCAGCAACTTTTTAACTTCACAATGGAAAATGGGTCTGGTCTTTTAAACTCGCATGACACGAACTCAGGCGCAGACACGAACATAAAACTTTGTTTCATTCGCTTTCTCACTTTTTTTTTTTTTTTTTTGGTTTGGTTCTCCGGTAATTACGGAGAGAGGATGGATGTTGGGTTCTTCTTAATGAGGCTCACTGAAAAAACACAGCGCCGAAATCAACGGAAGAAGGATGAAAGTCTTTTTGTGCGTATTTGCTTTTCGAATGACAACGAACGAAAACGAAAATTCGAAATACCGGTTTTGTTGTTTTTGTCAGTACTGCTAGTTTGCAACTTTGTATTGTCAATTTGTCATAGGTTTGTTTTGCGTGGATGTTGAGTTGAGTTGAGTGAGTGAAAGGAAAACTACTAGAAAGTATGGAAATTTTGCATGGGGTTTGGATTAGAAGAGCGTGTGTGAAAACGGGAGGTTATATTGTGTTTTGCGTGTATCTATGAGAGATATACGGTTTAAATTCATTTCGGTCTTGTCATGCCAATCATCAATTATTATTATTATCAATGACAATTAATATTTGCTTCCACACTGATAAATGGTATTGGCTGGTCGTTGTTGTGTTGATTAATGCGTCTTCGTAATCTCTACTTGCTTGTAGCTAGATTTCCACTTTCTTTGAATTTGAGATTTGAATATATTTTTTTTTCATACTTCATTCACCACTTTACTTACGTGGGGTCACCGCAATAAAAGGGAGTTTTTAATACGCTCTACTCTAGGTTAAGTGATTACTTTTTTAAAATAATATAAAATTATAACAATGATAATTGTCTGTTAAAAAATTATTACGTTTCCTTTACTGAGAACTCAAACTCTAAGAGTCTAAATTACTTGTTAAGCTAAAATTACTTTATGCCAATTAATCAATATATTTGGTGGCATAAAAAATACTTTTTATTGTTGTTAAAAGTAAGATATTTTTATAGTTGTGAGTCATCATAGTAACCTGCAAAACATAAAGATCATTAAAATAAATCTTTTAATAAATTTTTTTTCATACACAATAAAAAAATAAAACCTACTTATAAGGTAAAAAATGCATTTGAATGCTGATAATTAACATGATAGTCTCATGGAGAGAGGAAGATACAAAAATTAAATTAATGGTCCTTGAATAAATAATGGTGAATATTTTATACGTAGTAATTGTTTCATGTCTTTCTTTCATATAACACATCATTGTCATTTTAATCCGCATAAAATTTGCTTACTTTTTAACTGTATTTACAGTTCTCCCATCGCTGACATTTTCATTTTTACTTCCGCCAGTTACTGACTTAAAGTCCACGCATAGTTGTGTTTGATTTTGAAAGATTGAAATAATGTTAATGGAGCATGCACCTCTATCTCACAAAATTTTCTTCTCCGTTTGACACTCTGTTATGCACATATAGCAGTCTATCTATCTTTCTATCCTTGGTGTAGATATTGACCACAGTTCTCACTTTCTTAGAGATAACGCTTTGAAATGTTGGATATTTCTGAGTGGGTACAAAGAGTGCTGTTTAGGATAGGGCTGACTAGGGAATTGAGAGTCTTGGCCCTTGGGACCATTTCTATATATTGGGGCAGGTTTCCCATATAATCCCATTTGAAAAAATTTGATTAACATAAAAATAACTTTTTAACGTCCAAAGCCTATGACAAAATTGATGCCAATTTAGATTTTACCTTCTAATTTCCTATATTTCAATAACTTTTTCGATGCGCACAAGATAAGAAAAGGAAAACCAACATTTGGTTCAATTAATAGAAAAATAAGAGTTGTGTTTTAATTAATGATTCCTTTTGCTAATGCGTTTAGGAATTTAGTACAATGATTAGGCATGGTGTATCCATAGCTGACTTGAGTAAAAGAAGGATAGCATGATGATTTGATGACCAAAACCTTGCCTGCATTATTAATGTGTTTGCCTTATTTTCAGTATGCTTTTTTTTCAGTATCCTAATAGCGAGGGAAAAGTTTGTAGTGTGTAGCCCCCACCATCTTTTTCTTTTTCTCGGTGATAAAAGGAAAGGGGGCACCGAGCCTCCCAATCCAACAACTATTTTTCACCATTATGATTGCAATTGTATGTAGTTTCTGGAATCCTAGAGTAATAGTTAGGATTTAGGAATAGGGTAAAGTAAAATAAGTGAATAATTTTTTCTGATTTTGCAAGTCTTGTTATTCACCTAGATAATGGTTTGTGCTGTTATGCATACTAAAGCTTTTTAATAATTTTGTCTATTTAGCCACAGGGACAGACCATAACTGAGAATGAGATTAACAGTTTTGGGTTAAGCTTCAGAATTAGCAACTGAAGTGTGTGGTAATAAAAGTAGAAGGTGCCTTCTACTTCAGCTAATAAAGATTATTTTGTAGTTGATTGTAATGACCATTGCTTAAATCCCACTTTTGCTCATCTTACTCCCTGGAAAGGAATTATTAAAAATTAAACCATTAAAGGAGGACAAAAAAGTGTCTAAATTGAAAGAAATTAAAATTTTGAAATTAAAGAATTACACAATATCGATTTTTAACTTAATTAGTCCAAAAAAAAGGCTTCCTTTTACTAGTTCTACATTGTGGTGTCTTTGTCATCACTGATGTACTCTGATCATAGTAACTATCTTCAACAATACCTTCTCCATCCCCTCCCCCCAAGAAATGAAATGGTGCTGATAATATACATAAAAATAAAATAACAAGATGAGTCTGAAAAAGACATAATTGCTGCCTCGTGCTTCCCGTGATCTAATCAATTAAGATCTCCCTCAAAGCATGAGGAGCACTCAGAAGCAATGACACAAATAAACAATACGAAAGTGATAACTAATAAATACATCAATAGATGGAACTATGAAACACAACCTTACATTAATCAATGTAAGTAAATGCTGACAAGCATTATTCAAACTTATAAGAAAAGTGGTAAATTAATCTCACAAAGCTAAAACAAGCAAAACATTTTGTCTTTTACAACCTTTCACCCATCTTTTTCCCTAAAAAAGTTTCAACCCAGTTATAAGAAAACTGTTAGAAATATGTTAGAAGTCCCACATCATCTATATCTCTTTGTATATGTCCTTTAGCTTGTTATATAATAGGTCCAAGGTTGTGTAGTTAAAAACACAACAAAGATTACAATAAATTCCTTTTGTATCTCTTGATATTTAACATGGTATCAGAGCCTAACAAGAGGAACGTAATCAATTTCTTTTGCCGATGAACT
>PYAF01002171.1:1170892-1205866 GCA_007407185.1 Glycine tomentella | reverse complement strand
GATATTAATAAAATATATGGATATTCTGCATTAATTTCATGATGTAAAAAAATGTCTCATGTTGATTAATCTCATTTTGAAAAAAATAGATAATTGAGAATGAGATATTATCTTTGTTTTGTCTTATTCAGAAAGAGAAAAAAGTAATCACAATTTATGATAAGTTTAAAATAATTATTTTAAAGTAACATAAATAATGATATCTGATTGAATAATGGTGTAAAATCATTTTACATGCACAAAATGGATACACATTAAACTCTATAAGCAAACATAAACTAACTCATGTTTTGAAAAAAAATCTAATTTATTTTATGTTAAAATAACTTTTGTTTTAATTTGTAACAAAAATACTTAATTAATAATTACAGTTTTATCAATTAATCAAACATTATGATTAAATTAATAAGTTTTATAATTAACATATTAATAGTTTAAAAATTATTTCATGAAACTAATTAATACTAGGCTTTAATCACGGAGAAACAAAGGATTGAAAGGAATGCTACACAGTACAAACTACACTCGTCCCATACTCCATATAGTCCATATACATTTCACAATCGCACGTGAGAGAGGGAGAGACGATAAAAATAACAGGAAAAGTATATATATTTCTATGGAAAGTGTAGAAATTCAGATGGCCACAGCATAAACCAACGATTTTTTTCCTTCTACCCGACGATTCCAAGAACCAAAGAGGAATAATTCTTCGACGGCCATGCTCCATGACAAGTTCACAGCATTGTGTTATCCGCAGCAATGCTAATCCTCATTAATACAACTTCCAACATGACAACTTAACTTTCATGTTTTTGTCTCCCTTCAACTTCATCCTATCTTCTCTCTGCCTTGTTCTTTTCATTTTCCTTGCAACCTTACCTCCTAGTGCTACCCCCGAGTCAGGTATCTGCTTATCTTCTCTCATACTTCTCTTATTTTTTTACCACGGTACCTTACATTTTTCCACACCACGTACATTGTTTTTTATGCATGTATCTTACATATTACTTCTAAACATATAATTGATCTTTTACCCATCTGCATATAAAATAGAGTCATAGAGACATACCATTAAGTTGTGTTTAAGTTCATGTTTAATTTCCTAGTTGTTTGATGCTCTCGATCTTTACCATGTTTGACGGCATATCTGCAACATATGTGTCTGTTTTAATATCACTTCTTGTATTGTTTTTCCTACGTTTGGATTACAACCTGGAGACTTAGAGTTAATTTTGACTTACTTGTATCTTCAGTTTTGCAAAATCATGGGTAGTGAGATAGATACTAAATCAATTGAACGGGTCCGGAATGCCGTCTCTTTGTTTGGAGATAAAAGTGATCAGAATAAATATCAAACTGCGAGGAGTAAGGTAAGATAAGTACGGAACAGAGTTTGAAACGGATGTTAGAGTATCTTAATTTAGTTTCTGTACAAAATACAGTATATATATATATATATATATATATATATACTTGACATTATGACGTTCAATTATCAGTCTCATTCACTGATGTAGATTTGATCCATTAATATCAGTGTAATTTTCATGAGATATCGATATCTTAATTCATGATTTTCCTTTATTATTTTGTTGGTCAGAGTAAGTATGAAAAAAATTTTGAGGAGTTGACCAAGGAATTGGCCAACTGCAAAGTACAATTAGAAGCAAAGCATGCTGCACACATGCAATCACTTCTTAAGCTGGAGCACAACCAAAAGATGATTAATGAGTTGTCTACCCTGCTGAAGAAATCTGACCTCGAAAGAAACAAGAACATGAATGAATGTTCAGATTGCAAGGCTCTTAAAGATGAACTTGAGTCCAAGATGAAAGAGATGGCTGATCAGAATTTGGAGACTGCAAAGGTCCGAGACCAGCTTTCACATGTTTTAAGTGAATTGAAGGCCACACAAAGGGAGCTTCTTAACAAAGAAACAGAACTTGTTGCTGCTAGAGATTTAGAACTGAACGCTGTGAAAAATGCAAAACAAATGGAATCTGCCTTGGAGGCTGAAAAGGAACAGAAAGAAGAACTCCTGCAGCAAGTGAAGGAGCTCAATGAAGTTATTTACGATTCAAAACTAGCTGCCATTGAATTTGAGAAAGAGAAGTTAGCTATATTGTCTGAGAAGGATGAGAAAATTGAGTTAGCAACAAAAGCTACTGCTCAAGTAGAAAAACAGTTAAAAGATATGAGAAAGCATGAAGAAATGCTACAAGGATTACAAAATCAACCAATGGATAAGTCTACACTGGTTGATTCTCTTTCTTTGGAACCTATGCAAGCTAATGAAACACTGGTTTTATCTGAGGATTCTGCTCCTAAAGCCATAAACGACTCAGACCAATTAAACATTGACATGGAACTAAAGGAGAGAAAGACCATGGACCAATCTGTGTATATTGAGAGACTAGAAATGGAATTGAGTAAGTTAAAACAAGAGCTTACTGTTGCAAAGGAAGAAATAAATTCCTTGAATATAACTACTGAATCACTCACAAGTGAGTTACATGAGACTAAAGCAGCCCTAAACATGAACAAGGAGAGTGACATTGAAGCACAGGTGGAAATTGCATTGCTGAAATCTCAGCTTCAGGAACATAGGTTGGCTCACAAGAATGGACATGTTACTGAAGTTTCCAAAGCTGATCACTCAAAGGCAGAAGCTGAAGAGCAAAATAGTGAGAATAACAATGACCATGTCACAAGCAAATCCTTAGTTGAGAAGAGAAATGAAGTTCAAGGATCGGTAGGGGAAGTTGGAAGATTTTCAGAGTTGGCATTGATGAAAAGGGAGCTGGAAAATGCATCAGTGAAAATTTCTGAGTTGAGGGCACGTGCAGAACAGGCTCTAAGCAGGGCTGAGTTTGCTGAGAATGCTAAAGCAGCATTAGAGGACAAAATAAGGAGACACAGGGAACATAGGCAGAGAAGGAGGGCTGCACTTACTGCACTTAGGGAGGAATCTACCCCTAAACCATTTATTCCTTCCACATCATATGGAACACCTGGAACCTACCAGCCCTTAGGTAAGGTTCTCAATATGAAATTGTGAAAGCTCAGCTCACATGTAAGTTGTTATTTGTTAATTACATTTACTTACAGTGTTCCTGCAATAGTTGTTGTATCTAGAGATGAGATCAGAGGTTTGGTTTATTTTATATTGCAATATTCTTATCCGAAGACAGTAATATGTATGAACAATGATACGTGATTGACGGTTCTGATTCTGGCAATAGTACACATTGAAAGATGCATGCACTCGTTTGGTGATTCTAAAAGATTATATGCTGTGAAAAATATATATTTTTATTCAATTTGCAACTTGCAAGCCTTTTTTTAGAGGACCACAATGGAAATAGAACTTAAAACTTCTTGTAAACAATATAAATCTCTCACCACTAGGTGATCCTGGTGTGTTTAATTACTAACGGACTAATGCAATTTTATTTTTTACTATAACTATGGAACCTAGCTAGTTTATTAATCAAACTCTTTTCTATATTATTTGTACATGATATCATTTATTTATTCTCACTATTCATTATTGAAACATGGTTTTTGTTTGTGTAATATTACATAGATACAATTTTTCTGTCAATCAGTTCTATTCGTTTTTCTTTTTTATTGGTCTAGTAATTCATTTTGAGGAATGTTAGAGACACTTTCCTTAGTGACATTTTCTTTCTAACATTCTTTATAATTAAAATTCATTGAAAATCACCAATTTTAGTTAGTTCTACTTAAATTCTTTCTCGTGATTTAGAAGTGAGACATATCAAAATTGATAATTTTTAATAAATTTTAGTCAATGGAGTATCAGAGAGAGTATTATTAACATTCCTTATTATTTTTGTTTCTGCATGTGTTACAATTATCCCAAAAGGCCTCCGTGGCTATGATCCAATTGCTTCAAGTGTGGTTTGGAAACACAAGAATGTTGATGATGAGAGCTGGTTTGGGGGGTGGTTTATTTCTGTACTTCCGGAATTGCTTCCTTCCCTTCCCATATTGCTTCCAGAATGATCATTTCAGAAGCAATATGAGAAGTACACGAAGTAATTAAGGTAGTGCAAGAAGCAATTACCTGGTTTGGGTTTAGTTGGCCCAATAATAAAAAACAACTTGTTAGAACTTTTGGGCTCAGTTCTCATGGACAAACTGGGATGGCCTAGTTAATGGGAACACATAACATCCATAATATCCCGTCCCCTCCCAAAATAAAAGTACCACCCATGAATATTGGAATGATGGAAAATTATCTTAGACATTCTTAAAAATAGAGTTACACAGTGAAAAGAATTGTTAATGCATTTCATTTTCCGGGTAAAGTGACCTGCAAATGGTTTATTTTTGTTCTTTTTAATGATATATTGAATCTAGAATCTGTTCTAGGTTCCAATCTCATGATAGCCTTTGATCTCATGTAGGTCTAAGTTTCGAGTTTGGGATGTCTTACACACGTAGAATTGTCTAAAGAAAAATCTAATGTTTTAGATGTATTAGTATTTGTGGGACCCTAATTTCCTGAGATGAAATATAGCATATACAAGACACGTTTTGCATTCATCGTCTTTGGTCCCTATTTGACAAGGAAAGGCAAAATAAGCGGCATGTTGCATTACATGGACTTTTGGTTTTCAATTTTCACAAGCGTGTGCTGGTCAACTGCCCATAATAGACCAGTTTAATCAATTTCTTCATTCATCTATAGTTTTCTACAATATTTCAGATTTCACTCTTCAAAGTTCAAGGTAGACTGTTCCAGAAAGAGGGGGAAAAAATCTTGAAGTCAATATTTGCCTATTAACGTATTTAATGAATGCCCGGAGCTAAATATATTTTTCAAACTTTTATAGAAGCACCCATTTCGTCTATATGCTTTGTTTTTAAAAGGAAATAAAAAGATATACCATACTGCAGTAAAAAAAAAAAAAAAAAAAAAAGGAGGGGGACATGACATGGTTAGACGTGTACGCATGCTATTTTTCATTTGCAAGGTCAACAATTTAATGTAATAAATACTACATTGCATGTGTGGGAATGTATGGTATTATCTATTTTTTATATAGATCACAAATGTCTTTCTTAAAAGCCATTTATGTTTGAATAATTTAAAATTACTATAACAGATTACATTCTCCTTATAAGTATAATTATTTATTTAGAACTCAAATTCTATACCTCCACTAGTTAAGTTGTAATAATACATTAATTGTTAAGATTTTTAGTTTGTTAGAAATAAACTCTATAAATAGAGTGCTTACACATAATCATTGTATCATTTTTAAATCAGTCAATTACTCTTGAGCTACTTTTATATGGTACTCCTCTTTTGTTTTTAAGATTTATGATCTCTTGCCACACATCAATTAGGTGTTACACGTGTCTCATCTTCCTTTTATATATATATATATATATATATATATGTTAGCATCATTATTTTTTTACTGTTAAAAAATATCTTCGATAAAATATTAATAAATTATTTTAATTAAGTGTCAAAATATAATATCTTGACTAATTGTATGTGATAGAAGAAGGGTAGAATTGTCTTTTTCCTCAAATATATTATGAAATTATATTTGTTAACAAAAATAAGTACAAATTTTACTACTAATAAAATGATGCACTAGATAGGAGTCCTAAAAAAATGGATAATATATGTTAAATTTTGTTATGGCCATTAGTTATCCAACATTATATATTTACATTCGAAATCCCTTCTATTAATATTCTTAATGATCAATATGATTAAATTGAAGACCCTGGTAGGATAGATATATATTCATGCTTTTGATATTATCGGAGATCATATATAATACTTTTCTTTTCTTTTAATGATCCGTGATTATTTATCAATAACTACTCACGATAAAAAAAAATTAAAAACATTAGTGATCGGTGGATTGCAAGTTATTGAAATATGACTTGGGTTTTTGAATGATTTAATGCAAATAGTTATTTTAAAATCAAGACTTACAAAGAAGTCAGGAAAAGCATGTTTCAAAACTAAAAAATGAAAGCGCAACTATTAACAGTTATACTTTACAATTAGTTAGCATTTTCTTGCACTTTTTCACAAGGAACATCTAAAAAAAATGACAGTTTCTCAATTTTGGAAGTTATAATCATCGATTCAAAATTTATTGATGGCACTAAAAAGAAGAAGAAAAAAAAAATGAAATGCCGTTTATATTTGACTTTTATGAATTAAAAATCTAATACTGAAGTTGGATGAATTCTTGTGGGAGAAAATTCAATAGTGATGTTGCACTTAGTCTACTCGATTAATATTTATTTTTTTCACTTTAATCAAAAAGATAAATATTGAGGGATTTATGTTAGCATCGTTATTTTTCAATTGTTGAAAAATAGTCTTCAATAAAATATTAAAAATTAATTTTTTAATAACCTATTTTGACTAAGTGTTAAAATATAATTTTTTTGATTTATTATATAATAATAAAAAAAAGATATGTCTCTTTTCTCAAATATAATATGAGATCATGTTTGTTAATAAAAACAACACAAATTTCACCATTAATAATATGATAATAATAACTGAGTTGAAAAAATATTTTTTCTTTATTTATAAATTTATTGGATTGAATTTTGTTTTGTTGAAAATCAATCATATTTGAATTTATTTTGTTGTGTCTTCAAGATTATTAAATAAGCAATTACATGGTCATATATTCAAGAACTTGTATGAACCAAAAATATTATTATCTATTATTATGTGTTTGTTCTTTGAAAGGTTGTAAAACTATTTCTGACTTACAATTTAAATGTATACATTGAACTTCGTTATGAGTGTTTATATGAAAAGTGATATTTGATGTTAAATTAATTTGTATATTTAATTATTTATTTGAATATTTGTAGACTATTTTTTAAAACAAAATTAATACAATCCAAATCTAAATAAACTAGATTGGATTAAATATAAATTAAAACCAAAATGATTAATTGATAATAAAAAACAAACTGAAGTAATTAAATTGAATAATTTTCCACTTATTATCGACTGATCCAATTTATAAACACTCTTTATCATAAGCATCTACTTCTTTTGATGCTGTTGAACCTCAAAGGTACGACGCATATTTTTTCTTCAGGGAATCCAGTTGGTCTAAATTCTTATGCACGTGAGCCGACCAAGATTGTTTATCGTAGGAAAATAAATATTCTTGTACCAACGTGAATTTTGACCAAGAAAATGCTTTTCTGATAATATTCGTGGGTTTTTAAATTAATAAATTAAAAACTCTGCTAAAAAAACTATATATTGATAGCGTGAAACGTTTGTCAACACTTAATTCAATTATTTATATAGGATTAGAGGAGTATTAAAGAACGCTCTCTATTATTTTGGCTGGAATTTGTTGAAAATTACCAAATTATAAGTATGATTCATTAAATATGGAATGAGACTCATAATTTTATATTTTAAATTATTAATAATAAGTGTATTAAATAATGTGTTTGTTAACATTTTTCTTAAAATTACACATGATTCACGGGAACAACGCTGCTCGGTTTGGTACTAAAGTTTGGTTAGGACCATAATGGTTGACCTGCTTGGAGGGTCACTAATCAGACTTTGCTTCTTCGAACCATTTGAAAATTCGCACCTTGTTTGTGATGAAATGGGTGACGAATATGTATTTTTTTTTTTTTTTTGGTGAATATCGAATATGTATGTTTCAAACAACAGAGAAAGTGGAACATTCTACATAATTAAATGACATGTTATCAAATTAATGGTAGTAAGTTCACTTGATTATGATGATAGTTATAGGCGGTAGGGTTAATTAGGAATGCGCTGTTTGGTCAATAGATGTTTTGTCTTATGGCTTTGATCAGTGAAAACCATAAATTCCTTAATCATGATGAGATAAAACTGATTGTGTAACAAAATAATTTAGCCTTTATACATTATTACAAGTTGGGTGGTTTGAGTCAGATATGGGCACTTGCTTGCATGCAATATTTCCAATTGAAGCTAGCTTACAACAACAAGTGATACTCCTTCCTTACCTAAATATAAAAAAAGTTGGTTAATATAATTAATAGTATTAAATTTGTTAACAATTTATATTATTTTACTAAAATTAATCCTTAAGTTTATTGTCATAATTTTTCTATTTTCATTTAAATACTTTATACATAATTAATTAATGTTTATTAGTTTTCTTATTCAGTCCTTATAAGAGAAATAATATATTTATCTTTTAAACATATAACATTTATTGTAAAGTAATAAATGATATTTGAGTAAAAAATAATTAATATAAAAGATAACTTGAAAAAAATATTATATATAAAAAAGATAAATAAAACTAAAAAAAGAATCATATAATTAAGAACGCGTGAAATAATAACCAAGAGGAAAAAACGAGAAATGAGAGAATTTATATTTTATTTTGCTTTTTAAAGCAAGAGGATGAAATATAATCATATCTTTTAAATGTAGTTAGAGGTGGAAGAACGAGTGTGAGCTCTAGCCTCTAGCTAGTCAGGGATTAATACAATCTAAATCATTGACTTATCTGTTTATTAGTAAACAAAGTTAGGGTAAAAATTACTCACTTAGTCAAATTCATAGTTTAGATGAGAGTTAATTAAATTCCTAGTACATCAACTTTTTAAATTTTTAAGTTTTAGTCTCATAAAAATGTTTATAATTTTTACTTGTCTGTTGTTTATCCATCAACATTTTTAGTTTCTTTATTTTTTTTTATTTTTATAACTCAAAATTAGTTCACATTTTTCTTATTTTTAGTCTTTTGTTTATTTTATATTTAGAATTAATTTTGAGCAATAAAATTAAATAATAGATTAAAATGGAAAAAAATTTAAAGAGACTAAAAATATTAATAAAAAATTAATGAAGAACTAAAAGTTGTCAAAAAAATTTGAGGGACTAAAAATAAAAAATTAACAATTTAGATTATTAAAAAGGATTTTTTTTTTAAAAATATGTTATTAATAATTTGTAAATTTTTATCTCTTTCAATCTATTGTTTTCGACATCTTTAATTCTAACTTGAATTTAAATATATTTAAAAAAACATCAATAATTAAAATAATATATCATAGCACAAATTATTTATAATAAATCTAAAATATAATTTTGTGTTAAAAATAATTTATTACATACCTTACTTATAATATAATTTATATACTTATAAATATTTATTTATTATAAATTATAAACTATCATTCTATAAATTAAATATTTATCATGTACATTGCAATCTACAAGTTAAAATACTAGTATTTGACAAGGCAAACAATAATCATTGCTATTTATAGTTTGACTCTGATTTTATATTTTTGTTAAAAAACTGGGCAAGATGATCTCTACAGAAGCATAATAATGATAAGAACAATCCAACATATACTGACCTAGCAATCTGACATCCATAATATAAGATTTTCATATAATTATCCAAAGGCTAAGTTGCATAAATGGATATCAGATGGTCCAATTATATATATATATATATATATATATATATATATATATATATATAACTCAGATGGTCCTCATTCTTACTCCAATATTACTGTATATAATAAACTTTGCCGTAAAGCCAAATCCAAGAATGTGATGGAGGCCGCCGGCACGTTCGTCGTTACTCACCAACCTCTGATGATTAGTAATGCTTTGTTCAACGATGGCCAAAATGTCAAATAAGAATTTCATTAAGCTCTTGAAAAGTGACAATGAAATGAAAATGACCACTTTATTTGTGAGTTTTAGAAAGCAATTAATTATTGGACCACACCCTAGGGGAAGAGTGATTGATCTCTTGTTAGCCTTAGCGACGGAACAATATATAAAAAGAACTAATCCAACAACAACTGTGAAGGAGACATCAATTGTAATTTATTTCACCACTTAAGATTGGAAATTTGGAATAATAATAAGATTAAAACTTTAATAGATTAAGCACACACGGCATACATTCCGCTTCCACGCACTTTTTGTGAAAAGGATGGCATGAGTTTATTTAAATATGTGGATTATTCTAAAACACAGTTGCAATTTTAATACAGCTCATAAAAAAGAGGTATGTTTAGAAAAATGTTACTTGAAGGATGTTGTTGTCACCAGGGATGGAGTCAACGTGAATTTATTGGGGGCAGAGTATGATGTTGTTAGCAAATTCAAAAGGCTAATCATCGATATCAGAAATTAAAATATTTTTTTACTGGAAAATAATTAAATTTAATAAATAGTAGACATGAATAAGAATAAACACTAGACGTAACTGGTAAAAAATGGTAAATTTATAAATTCCCTTCATATTAAGAGTTAAGCGAGAATGATAACTGCAAAATTAGAATAACTCTACCAAAAGAACAAAATCCTTTTCTCCTTTCAAATATAACTCAACGAAGAAAACCCAAGTTTGAGGAGAGTTTTTATTTTTTTATATTGAAATTAATCAAGAAGATTTGTGACATTTGTTAACAAGACTTAATAAAATAAAAGAAAAAACCAAATTTGTTTTAGCTTTGAACTTTGATATATATGTTTGAGGATTTACATATGCATAATAACTTAATGAATTAAAAATTCAACTAAGCGTCTAATTAAAAACAAACATTATGATTTAACATTATAAAAAAGGGCATAAATATCACTTTCAAGTTTCAAAACTTCCGTGAAAAAAAGTTTCAAAACTCATAATAAATTAAAAAAAGTTGATTTTACTTGCGCGACTGACCATTTTGCATTTTAACTACATTTCATTCAATTTTAGAATAATTATAGTTTATAATACCTATTTAATTTAAATATCGCTAGTATAAAAATAATATTTTTAGTAATTTTTATGAAATACGAAGTTAAATTTCCGTGGATTTGATTCATTTATCGGTCACAGCATGGATAGTTCTGATTCAATGTATTGTAGATCGCATTGCACGCATGTACCAACAATATTTTACGGTTATTGATTTATAATGATTTATGGTAAGATTACTCCTAATAAAAAAAATAGTAAAATTACTGATCTAAAAAGTCGCGGGGGGAATCCGTCCCTGATTTCTCAAACTAGCTAGTGTGGTTATGTTTAATATTTAAAATGAATTAATGAACCAATATATATATATATATATATATATATATATATATACACACACACATACTAGCGTGGTTTGTTTCTTATTTTTTTTAAATTGTAATTTTGTATCTAATTTTTAGTTTTGGTTACTTTATTTTAACTTTCACATTGTAGTTAATTAAATTATTCCTTGATGATAATTTAGGTTATATATAATTATTTCTAGAATTATATATAAAAATATTTTAGTCCCTCAATTTGAAAAATATGTTTTTTTAATTCACTATTTTTTTTTAATTTTGACAAATTATTTTTTAATATCTAACCAAATAAAGTTAATAATTTATGACGAGTTTTAATATTTTATGACAATTTTTACTACTTTATATCATATCAGGTTTGAAATGTAAATCTAAGCAACTAAAAAATAAAATTAGTTTATGATAATTAAAAATTATTATAAAGTATCAATTTATTATGTTAAAGATTAAAATAAATAGAATTAATTATATTTTTATTTCTTGAATTTTTCTTAACTTTATATTTTTTGTCTCGAAATGCGATTTGAATCGAAGTTCTTCACGTCGAAGATTGGGAATGTGATGCGTTTGGATCGAGATCTGGAGCTTCAATTTGATTTGGGGTTTAGGGTTAGGTTTAGGATTTGGACCAATGCCGCCACCGATAAAGAGCTAAAGAGGAATTGTTGTTGGTTTTGTTGTAGGTTTCATATCTGATTTTAATTTGGACTTGTGATCCCGTTGATTCTGATTTTGAATCTATCATCTATTAATTGTATAAATGTTGTTCTTGGTTTGATTTTGGAATATGAGGAGGTTTTTTATGCATCGGGAAGCAATTTCTGACGATTACTAGCCGCCATAAATCATTTAATATATTTTCACCAAATCACCTAAGCATTTTCTGGTAATTTAAAACCTCCAGAAATTGAACGGTTAAATAATAAAACAATTAACACGTGTTATTATCTTTAACTGTCATTGATTAACTACAAATTTAACCATAGGAACTAAGAATACAAACAGACAAAAATATTAAGGACTTACAACATTCAAAATTTTGTTTAAGAACTAAAAATGAAAACTTAAAAAAATTTAAAAACTAAAAACATATTTAATCTAATTATCTTTTTGAAAGTTTAAGAACTAAAAAATATATATTTCAAACTTAAAAACTAAAACATTAATTTAATTTTTTAGAAATTTTTTTATAAGTATTTATTGAAGGTATGACATATATAGCCAAAAGGCATGTCTTGGTATATATTATTTCAAAGTAATTATTAATGTAACATAACGTCTTTCTTAAGTTTTGTAAAAAAAATGTCTTTCTTAAGTGATGGGATGGTTTATTTTAGATTTTTTTAATAAAAATTAAAACTAACAAAAAATCGTCATACTTTTAATGACTTAAAAAAACTATTTTTGAAAATTAAATTGGACTGTCTTAAAAAAATGATTTGGATTGATTGGATAATTTTTTTTGGTAAATTAGTTTTTTATCTGATCCATTAAACTAGTAGTCCTATTATTTTTGTAGATAAACAGGAAACCAAACCGATTGAGGAATGACTCAATTTTTAAAAAATTATTATTCATATGAAATATTTATTAATTATTAATTTTTTATAAAAAAATTGTCATTAGTGAGATTCTTCTCTTTCAATTATCATGTTTTATTTTTTTCCATCCACATGTTCGAACCCTTAGTCGGTTAAAACAAGATGTTGTTTTAATTAACCAAAAAAATTAAATAAAGACGTTTTATTTATTTATTTATTTAATTATTTATTTATTTTCATAGTTACTGTTTAGATGATCCACACTTCTTACGACACATCATTGTGAGACAATTCGTGGGACGTGACTCAATATCATCGCTTTGACTGTTTACTGAATTTGCAATTGCATTGACAAGTTTACTATATTTTTCCTTTGAATTCATGCAAGCTTGCTAGTTGCTGCTGTTGAATTAATTCTTCAACTTGCAACTGAGAGACGCCCGAATGGTTAGTTATTATTTATAATCTCAATTAATATTCATATGACACAACTAAATATCTGTTTTCATAATTAAAAACTTGAATATGTATTTCATAAAAATTGATAAAGACTATAAATATATAGTATTTCACGAGGATCAAGATTATATATCCAATAATTTCTCAAAGACCTATCTGTACGTATGCCTTGCTTGTTTCATCAATATATCGATCTCATGAATAGTTAGACTTAGGGGTAACTGGATATATAGTTAGACATGTACAGGGTTACATTTATGTAACCCGTGGTTGTAATTTTTGTTGTATTTTTAGTTTTTCCTGTGTTATGAGATTATGGTAGTTAGGTCTTCTTCTTTCTTTTTTTTTACATATTATTTCATATATTATATGTTTTCCTAAAAATATTATTTAATTAATATCAGTTTGATTACAGATTAACTGAAGTTGAACCACTTTTATAAAAAATATGGAAAAATACCATGTAATCATGAATTTAAAAAAGGTCCTGAGACATGTCTTAATCCCTTCGGCTGGACCCACTGGAGCGGCCAAAGCTATTGTAAATATTGTACAATGTATAATTTATAGTACATTGAAATTTGAATATTTGTCTTTATTAATTCTTTCCGTTTACGCTCACCAGTTATTACTCATTACTATTCTATTATATACATGTTTTTTTAATAACAAGTAGAAAAAAAAATGTTTTTTCTTTCGATCTAACCTAGTTGTGGTGCATGTACTTTTAAATCAATAAATTTAGTCTTTTAACTTTTAAAAAAAAATATGTAAATTAAAATTTTCTTTTCTTTTTAATTTTGTGTTCGTAAAATTAAAGTTATCACTAAATATTAAGTTTAAATATAAAGAGAGATTAATTAAATTCACATATTTTCAAAAGTTAGATGACTAAATTTCATTGATTTGAAAGTATAAACACCAAAATCATGTTTGATTGAAAGTTCAAGAATAAAAAACACATTTTCAAAAAAATCAATTCTGAGACTTTTAATATTTATAAGAATATAACAAAAAAAAATTATTTAGATTAAAATCAAAATTTATAGGATCGATCAAATATATTAAATACAAAATAATTTTTTTTAAAATTATGAATTAACTAGAAATACTTTATTTTTAATCTGTGTAAAGTTGACAACTTAGGTAATTCAAAATTAAACTAGATCCACTTGCAGGCTACTAATCCAAAACTAAGTCGAGATATGAACAGATAATATGTGAATCATTAGCATATGTAAGGCTTAGTTAAATAATATGTAACTTTTTCTATCATTTTTAGTTAAATAGACAAAATCTAAACTCTAATATGAAGGAAAAGTAGTTTAGGTATATCATTTAATTTCGAAATCGGGTAATTAAAAAACTTTTTTTTAGAGGAATTACAAAACTTAATGTCAGCTGATTACTTGAAATATGTAAGGCATGATTAAGTACTTTTTACTTTGTTTGGTGACAATTTTTTTAATTATTTTTTATGCATACATTAAGGAAGAAAACAAATACTGAAGTCAAGTTTAGCATTGTATTTTATAATTGTTATGTTGGCACAATAGAATTGAATAATTAGATTATGTGTACACATAATTTTAAAATTAAATGGTGACAACAAACGCTTGTTACAAAAAAAAAAAAAAATACATATATAGAGAGAGTATACATCATGACAATGAAATCAGAACTACAAATTTGAAATTATATTGTATTTTTCATACATTTTACATGTTGATAAATTGAAAACAAAATGCTAATGATCTTATAGCTCAAAAGATACCAACTTGGTTTATAAAAAATTAGAGTATGGCGGCTAAGTTAAAAGTTTAGTTCTATTCTAATTTGTGAAAAATATCAAGTAATTCTAGTTCTAGTAAATATACAATTTTACATCAAATAAAATTTAAGTAAAACACAAGAATAAGCGGTTGTAAGCTCTGTATCAAAATCTTTTCTTTCCTTTTTATGTCCCCTTCCTTGTCTCCTACATTAAAAAGTGTAATGTCAATTAAAAAGTCTACCTCGTTTAATTAGGGTTCAATGTTTCATGGAGGATATATCAATGTCTGTTTATAACGTATTTCATTCTACTAATGTTTACGATTAACATGTTCTCCTTGCCTATAGTTCTCCTTACGTTTCTTTGACAAGAAATTGGTACCCTCAAACCTTCAATTTGTTTTTGATAAATTACAAGAAGAAATAATAAAATATTTGATGATCACGAGCCTCTTGATTAACAAACAACGCCTTTATTTGATGCCTTCTTATATTTATCCTAAACTTAAAATGTCACTGCTTCCACAATGCTTATTTCTACATAATCCAACTAACCACTTCCGAAAATTTCTAACGTTTAAAAATCCACATTGAGTTTCTATGTTCATGAATTAGTGGTAAGACCTATCAGATAATACCAAGTCAGTAATTATTCTATTTGAATAATTTCGACGTTCATGAAATAGTAATTATTCTACTTGAATAATTTTGTGAAAATAAATGCATATCTCATATAACAATGTTAGTTGTATTTATAAGAGCTTAGGATTGGATTTCTTGATATAGCACTTTCTGTTGGGATGGAAACAACTATGGAACAAAAACCATTAAAAATGTGTTAATAAAAAGAAGAGCAAATAACTATTTTTGTCATTGTGTAAAATGTTGACAAATTCATTCTTGAAAAATGAAAATTCAAATTTTTGTTCTTGAAAGTGAAAAAAGTGTGACAAATCTATCCATCCGTTAACTTTCGCGTCTGTTACCGTTAATTGAAAGAGTCTACATGACACATTAAGGAATGCATTTGTCAACTCTTTACCCAAAATATAATTTAATCTTTATATTATTCTCTTTAATTTCACTTAAAAATTAAGAAAGCAGAAATAAGTTAAAACAAACATAATAATAAGCATAATATTGATTAATAAGCATAATTTATTTGTTGCTCTGAAATTTCTATTGTAACAATATTAGGTAATGACAAAATCAAGTTGAGTCTCATTTTTTATTGTAAGAATTAACTTAATAGTTGTACATTTTTGTTTGAGTCTCATTTTGGGTAAGATACTGTCACAATAGAAATTTCAAAACAAAAATAAGAGATAGTACCTTACACAAAATATGATACTCAAACAAATTAAAATGCATAATCATTAAATTAATCCTTACAAAAAATAAGACCCAACTTGATTTTGTCATTATCAAATGTTGTTACAATAGAAATTTCAGAGTAACAAATAAATTATGTTTATTAATCAATATTATACTTATTATTATGTTTGTTTTCCTAATTTTTAAGTATTTATTATAATTTTATACTTGTAATGATTAAAAAGAAAATAATATGAAGATTAAATTATATTTTGGTAGAGAGCTGATAAATTCGTTCCTGAATATACCACGTAGGCTCTTTCAATTAACGGTAACAGACTAAAGATAACGAATGACTAAATTTGTCGCATTTTTTCATTTTCAAGGATAAAAATTTGAATTTTCATTTTTTGAGAATGTGTTTATCAACGCTCTACATTCAAAGATAAAAATGACTATTTACCTTAAAAAGAAAACATTAAAAACATTAATGTAGTTTGTTGGTACACGAGGCTGATATGAATTGTATTACCAAAATTGTTGCGGTATGGTATGAGGTTCCTTTCGCTTTACTTGCCTTCACGAACAGGACATTTATTGCCATCCAAACAGCATATACGATACTACATTTTTAACCACTTTGAATTTGATTCAAGTGGTATCTAACTAAATTCCGGGGTGTTCTTAGCAACTCCCTAACCTTATTCACAGATTCTATTCCTGTCAATTGTTGCCAAATTTTTCACGAAATTCACGAAAAACACATCTACTAATAATGTTCAGCCAAGATAACGGCGGTCTCATGTAACATGTCATAAACATTGTTTATAATATATTTTTTTTATGACATCACTCATTTTAGTAGTATTACATATTTTCCTTTTTATATTTCTTAGTTAAATAAAATATTTTAGAAATATATTATTATGCAGAAAGTAAAAGCCAACTTCTCGTGTCTCTTTGGCTTTGATCACATTCACATACAACCTAATCTAAATCTATGATATCTATCTACCAACATTGGTAATTGCAAAGAATTGCGTAAACCGTGTCTGTCTTGTACTGTTTTGTAACTTTGTTTAGTCTTATTCAGGTCAAACTCAAACCCGTGCGGGCCAATCTTCTCCGAACCGGTCAGCAAGGGCGGCTCGACCGGTCTTCTTGTCTTCTCCAAAACGTGAGCTTCTTTATCTTTTCCTTGTGCTGCCATTCAGAAATGTGAATCCTTGAATAAATAAATGCACCAAAGTAGAAACATGCAACTGATTTCACATTCATTAACAACAACGTCAAACACGAGCAAGCATTAAGCATACCCTTATTTTGTTTTTACATAATCATACATAGATAGCCACCATTCATTAAATGACAATTATTCATGAGACCTGAACACACGTATCCTCAACGAGTAAAAGTAAACATATAATGCAAGCGAAGTTTCGCGTTCCGATTTCCATTTTTGTCTCCCTGCTGCTATACCTCCAAGTCCAACACGCTTCCCAATGGCTTCAATTTCCTCATGTTCTTGAGTAACTCTTATTTTATTCTGGGAATCACCAGCACACGAGTTTTGATCAATAAAGAAAAACAATAGAAGAAGCAAAAAAGGAGACATACTTCAAACAGCAACATAAATGTCAGAGCAGGAAACACATTCCTGTGGCTTGCTCTTATTCTTTTTCTTGATCCTTCTTTCAGGTACTCATTCTTTGCTCTATTGTGCTCTTGAGAATTAGTATTATTAATTTATTATATTCATATTCAGTGTTTCAAAGGTTGGTGATTCTGTTATACAATTATTACAAACTTGTGTTTTTGTGTTTACTGAGGCAATTCTTGTTTTTGTGTTTGGTTTTGGCAGGTAAAGTTGCTGTAGGGGAATCTTTGGACAAAGACAAAGAGGTTCTGCTGAAGCTGAAATTTTACCTGGACAGCAAAATTCTTGCAGACAGAGGAGGGTACATATATTGGAACGCCAATAGCTCCAATCCTTGTGAATGGAAAGGAATTTCATGCAGTGCTACGAAAAGGGTGGTTGGCATAGACCTTTCTAATAGTGACATCACCGGTGAGATATTCATGAATTTTTCGCAGCTCACTGAACTCACACACCTTGATCTCTCTCAGAACACGCTCTCCGGCGAGATTCCTGAGGACTTGAGGCACTGCCACAAGCTTGTGCATCTCAACCTATCACATAATATTCTTGAAGGGGAGCTGAACTTGACTGGATTGATAGGCTTGCGCACATTAGACTTGTCAAATAACAGATTTTATGGGGATATTGGGTTGAATTTCCCTGCCATTTGTGCCAATTTAGTCGTTGCGAATGTCTCAGGTAATAAATTGACTGGTTTGATTGAAAACTGCTTTGATCAATGTCTCAAGTTGCAGTACTTGGATTTGAGCACCAATAATCTGAGTGGAAGCATATGGATGAAGTTTTCGAGGCTCAAAGAGTTTTCTGTTGCAGAGAACCATCTAAATGGGACTATTCCTTTGGAAGCTTTTCCTTTGAATTGTAGCCTTCAGGAACTAGACCTTTCACAAAATGGATTTGCTGGTGAGGCACCTAAGGGGGTTGCTAACTGCAAGAATTTAACAAGTCTGAATCTTTCTAGTAACAAATTTACTGGGGCTATTCCCGTTGAAATAGGGTCCATCTCGGGCCTCAAAGCATTGTACTTGGGGAACAACAGCTTTTCAAGAGAGATTCCTGAGGCCCTTCTGAACTTGACCAAGTTGTCCTTCTTGGATTTGAGCAGAAACCAATTTGGTGGGGACATACAAAAGATATTTGGCAAATTTAAGCAAGTAAGCTTTCTTCTGTTGCATTCAAATAATTACAGTGGAGGATTGATATCCTCAGGAATTCTCACATTGCCAAACATTTGGCGGTTAGACCTAAGCTACAACAACTTTTCAGGTCTATTACCTGTTGAGATTTCTCAAATGACTGGTCTGAAGTTTCTAATGTTATCCTACAACCAATTCAATGGATCCATTCCAACCGAATTTGGAAACATGACTCAACTGCAGGCACTTGACCTTGCCTTCAACAATTTGAGTGGATCTATACCCTCAAGCCTTGGAAACTTGAGCTCCCTCTTATGGTTGATGCTTGCAAACAATTCTTTAACTGGAGAAATCCCTCGAGAGTTGGGAAACTGTTCAAGCTTGTTATGGCTAAACCTTGCCAACAATAAGCTCTCTGGAAAGTTGCCTTCTGAACTGTCGAAAATTGGAAGCAGTGCCACGACCACATTTGAATTGAATAGGCGAAACTATCGAATGGTTGCTGGATCTGGTGAATGCTTAGCAATGAGGAGATGGATACCTGCGGATTACCCTCCATTCAGCTTTGTGTACAGCCTCTTAACCAGGAAAACTTGTAGAGAGCTTTGGGACAAATTGCTCAAAGGATATGGTGTTTTCCAGATTTGCACACCTGGTGAAAGAATTCGCAGAACACAGATATCTGGGTATATTCAGCTAAGTTCAAACCAGCTCAGTGGTGAAATCCCTTCAGAGATTGGGACAATGGTGAACTTCAGCATGATGCACATGGGGTTTAACAACTTCTCTGGGAAGTTCCCTCCAGAGATTGCAAGTATTCCCATTGTGGTGCTAAACATCACAAGTAACCAGTTTTCAGGTGAAATCCCCGAAGAAATTGGCAACTTGAAGTGTTTGATGAATCTTGACTTGTCTCATAACAACTTCTCTGGGACGTTTCCAACAAGTTTGAACAGATTGGCAGAGCTTAACAAGTTCAACATCTCATACAACCCCTTAATATCCGGTGTGGTTCCATCAACAGGACAGTTTGCTACCTTTGAGAAAAATTCATATTTAGGCAACCCCCTTTTGATCCTTCCCGAGTTTATTGATAACGTTACCAACCATCAAAACACCACCTCTCCCAAAGTGCATAAAAAGTCCACAAGACTGTCTGTGTTTTTGGTGTGTATAGTTATAACACTGGTTTTGGCAGTATTCGGACTTCTTACAATCCTAGTCTGTGTATCGGTGAAAAGCCCTTCAGAGGAACCAAGATACCTCTTGAGGGATGCAAAACAGTGGCATGATTCTAGCAGCTCCGGCTCCTCATCATGGATGTCTGACACAGTTAAGGTTATCCGTTTGAACAAGACAGCTTTCACACATGGTGATATTCTCAAAGCAACTAGCAGCTTCTCAGAGGAAAGAATCATAGGAAAAGGAGGGTTTGGAACAGTGTACAAGGGAGTGTTTTCAGATGGAAGACAAGTAGCAGTGAAGAAGCTTCAGAGGGAAGGCCTCGAAGGAGAAAAAGAATTCAAGGCTGAAATGGAGGTTCTGAGTGGTCATGGATTTGGTTGGCCTCATCCAAACCTGGTCACACTCTACGGTTGGTGCCTAAATGGTTCAGAGAAGATACTGATTTATGAGTACATAGAAGGTGGAAGCTTGGAGGATTTAGTCACTGATAGAACACGTTTGACATGGAGGAGGAGGCTAGAAGTGGCAATTGATGTGGCACGTGCACTAGTCTATTTGCACCACGAGTGCTACCCTTCTGTTGTGCACAGAGATGTGAAGGCTAGCAATGTGTTACTAGACAAAGATGGGAAGGCCAAGGTTACTGATTTTGGGCTTGCAAGAGTGGTTGATGTTGGGGACAGTCATGTGAGTACTATGGTGGCTGGGACAGTGGGCTATGTTGCACCAGAATATGGACATACATGGCAGGCTACTACAAAAGGGGATGTGTACAGTTTTGGGGTGTTGGTTATGGAGCTGGCAACAGCAAGAAGAGCAGTGGATGGAGGTGAAGAGTGTTTGGTGGAGTGGGCTAGGCGTGTTATGGGTTATGGACGACATCATCGCGGGTTGGGTCGTTCTGTTCCAGTTTTGCTAATGGGTTCTGGGCTTCTTGGTGGGGCTGAGGAGATGGGTGAGTTGCTAAGGATTGGGGTGATGTGTACGGCTGATGCACCACAGGCTAGACCCAACATGAAGGAGGTTCTTGCTATGCTGATTAAGATATCTAATCCAAAGGGGGACTCAAGTTATGGACACTACCTTGTTTAGCCATTTTGTGTGTAGGGGATTTTGATGGATCTGGGAGAAAAATATGTGCATAGGATAAGGTGTAGCATAGTTTACATAGAAACAATATGTCATGAACAGTTGATTCTTCTATTGGATGTACACAGAAACTTCATTCATTATGTTAAAGAAGTCGCTCAATTTTGTTGTGTAAAACGTATTGCAATAGTGATTTTACATTTTTACGTTTGTTTCTCCCTTTTTGATGATTATTCAGCAATCAGCACGTCAGTTCTATTGTCTTTTAATTTTCAGTAACAAATAGTTAGTGATCCATTTCCGTACACACACACAAGCACTTTAGACCATCAATATGAAATGAGTAAGAGAGAAATTGAACAACATCAAGAGCCTTGAGGATGACAAGTGATTAGAATGTCATTTAGTAGAATACCCCTTCACCAAGAAGGCAAAATATAGCTTTCACTTTGTGCTAAAATGGCCATACGCTGGATCTAATATAAATCACTCATAGCTTAATTCTTGGATACGATTGTTATTAGAAGATACCTTCTTTATCTTGAACTGTAGTAAAAGGCCCATTAAACCTCGAAACTAGAAATAGGATGAGAGATAATGGTTATCTTTGGGTCATTGAGCTTAAAATAGTTTATTTGTTAGTTTGGATAATAAAAACTATTAGAGATTTATGAAGTATTGAACAAATCTTCGTGGAAACAATAATTTTTATTTATTGAATAGTACTTGACGACTTGATACGCTTACCAACGACTCAACAAAGCTCAAATTAGGTCCAGCCCTCAGCTTTGATTTGAAGCCTTGGTCTCCACCAGAGCCATTTCTTGTAGCAATTTTAAGATATAAAACGCCAACACTAAGCTTTAATACACACCTCTTCCCTAGTCTGAGCCAAATATAGAATGTTTTATGCACAAGAAACAGAGGGATTGCTTATTTAATTCAGTCCTCCCAGTTCCATGCTCTAGTTTTAGAACTAAGGAGCAACTGGTGGCAAATGGCAATATTGAAATGAGTATTAGTTGCAGATGCACAATACATACATAATTCTCTCAAATCTCATAAATCCTGTACATCGCGTATTACATGTACTATAACATATTTAAGGGTCTCTTTTTTTTTACTAAAAAAAAGTCTTGTAATTATGTAAAAGGTAATTATGTATACCTCGTACCAAATGTACTGCTGCATAATTGAGTTCTCTTAAAAAAAAGGTCTTGTAATAATAATGTAATAAGTAATGAGAATTGAGAAACATACGTACCGGTACCTACCCCTGCCTTGCACGTGGTAACTATGGATGCACCTAACAGGCAAAATCTTGATCAACTTAATGCTGTTAAACAAGAGAAAGGTTTGGCTGTATAGAGCCTAGATTAGTTTTTATGGAAAGCTCATAAAATCTTTTGTACAAACCTATTCTGAGCTTTTGGAAATGAAAAATAAGTATTTAAGTAAATTGGCAAGAAGAATTTGGCAACAATAAACAAACGTTTATGATGACACAGTGACACTCTTAGCTATAAATATGAACAATACATATAGAACAGCAATGCAAATGGTGTTTAACAGACTTCTATGATTATTTTGGTATAGAGCAAAATTTGCACTCTTATCATATTGGCTTAGACGATTGTCTCATGTGCAGCAATAGCTGCCAATCTACTCAGAGCTTCCAAAATTGTATGTACTGGTATTGAGGTCTCGTGGCAAAGAAACGTGTGGCCTGACTAGGAAAGTGGTGATGTTATCATGAAAGGCAAGAATAAAAAGTAGCCATAGCTATCAACAGAGGACCCTAGTCTATAAGTAAGATTACAAGCAAATAATAAAGCATTTTAAAAATAAGTGGAATGGCTTTGATACGGTTTTATAATAGCAAAATGTTACAGTTTTTTTTTTTTCTTGAGTGAAAAGTAGTAGAACTGAGAGATACGTTCAATACTATCAGATAGAAATAAAGACTTACTCAAAAGATTATTCTAGAGGACTAAATTACAAAAGTATTTTTATCAAGTTATAGATATTTAACTAGTCCCCAAACATTAAATAATCGTCTTGTTCCATAAAAGTTTCACACCAAACAAAATTTTAGTAGTATCATGGAGAATTGAACCCCCATTTACCTTTAAATTTTTAATCACTTGTTTCAATCCAAGTTAGCTTCTAATTACATTTGTTTAGTTTACCTCTAATTGAGTTTGTTATTTGTAATCACTAGTTCATAACTGATAGGCTTATAGCTACAATGACTTGACCAAACTGTCAATTTGGTATTTCAAAATGTATTATATTTGTAATTTGTAATTTAGTCATTAAAAGTGATAATAAAAGTCCTAATTTAAAATGAACTTGCATGATTTAAGAATTTATCCACAAAGTTATTATAAATAATTATCTCAAAATAAACTAATACACTAAACCATATAATTTATAAAATTTATGAAATAAATTACGTGAAGGTATATTTTTAAGGACCACTTTTCATTTCACTCCATAATGGATATAATCCAAGAATGATGCGTCTACCCCCAGAGGCTTTATTCGTCAAGTTCTATTGTTTCAAAACCAAATATTTGATATTATATTCAGGATCGTATAATTTTTTTTATATAGTTTTTTATACATATATCTTCAAAATATTTTTAATTGGAAAATAACTAAAATGAACTAATTTAATAGTAAGAGAATCATCGACTCCCATTCATTTTTTTAGACCATAAATATTTAATACTATTTATTCTGGAGACAATAATATTTAATTGTGTAAGATCGTATAAGTTGTAAACTCTCCAACTCACTATTTATCATTATTTATTTATTTAAAACTCAAATTTAAAATCACATATTAAATTAAAATAACCCATATCAGTTCATTAACATGCTCAATAATAGTTATTAACTTCTTGTTCAATTTATTTGGCTTGTTAAGTGATATTATATTTATATAATAAAATAACATATAATTTTATTTATTTCTTTTAATCTTATATTGTTTCTTTTTATCTTTTTTATTTGTTAAAAATATATAAAAAAATTATAAATAATTTTTTCATCCAAAAATATGTGTGACGTGACTAGGGAGAACCGACATCGAGACATGCGCATGTGGTGTTAGTGTACTTAAAAAATAAAATGCGGTGAGAAATTCTATGGCCATTTTCATTGTAATTTAAGTCATTATTATTAGCCTCAAATAATTGATTTGCAAGCATTGGCCATTCTAGAATGACTTCCTAACCACTTCTTAAATTCAACGGACAAAAAGCAAAATTACTTTCTCTTAAAGTTTATAAAAGTAATTCAACATATTTGAAATTGAAGAAAGACACAACAGGTACATGAGTGTGTGTTTAAAATTTAGATAAATAAATTTTAAATAAATAATTATTGTACAGTATTTCTTTAGGTGAATTAAAATGATTTGTTGAGAATTATATATAATCAATAAAGAATTTTATGTTCGAGCATGGGTCGCTGAAATTGTAATTTTTAAGCTGTATTCCGGAAGTTACTTAGAGGTTATGAGTTTTGGTTTTGTCTGAGTAGCTATCACTTTGGAAATTATTTATTGTAAGGATACTTGTTTTTACTGTTATGTTTTCGTTAGTGGGGTGGCTTTGTATTAGTTATATTTGTGCATTGTACCCTTTTTATTTTTTTTATTAATTTTTATCTAATATTTATCACACCTTATGTCAGGTTTAGTTTTATATATTAATTCTTAAAAAAAGGTTTAGTTTTATTAATGAAATCTTTTAGCTTATAAAAAAAGATATTTATTATAAAAATTTAAATTTTTTAACAATTTAATTATATATATATATATATATATATATTCAAGAACAAAAACTAAATATACAAGAAAAGAATTGGGCGGAATGTCTCATCCCAGGCGTTGATCTCGCAACGGCCCTCCTGTCCTATTAAATATAAAAAAAATGTATAAAAATTTAAATCTTGATTCGTCATACTGTACTATAAGAGACTAGTCTTTTTTTTTTTTATCTAACCTCCCATAAACTCAATTCATTATATTTGTTCATTCTACTTATAGAAAAGATTAATTAATATTATTAGATTTATCCTTCACCAAATAAAGTGAGTAAAACTCAGGCTTAAGACACCCGAAAACATTTTTTATTCACTAATGATGTTTTCAGACAAATCTAATTACCTAGAAAAAATTATATTAGTATTTTACGAGTAGTTAAATGTTTTTTAAAAGTCTTTCATCCTATTATAAATTTTATTTTCCCATAAATATTAATTACTAATTAATGTAATTTTCTCGATAATTTTAGTTTTTATATAAGTCTTCATTATCCCATGATCATGCGATTTTTTATTAATTATTATCATTTTCATTATTTAACTTATTAAAAAACTTGTACTATCATATATACATAATATTGATTTAGCTTCTTAGGTCATTTCCAATAGATGATATTGGATAAAGATCTTAAGCTGAAGATTTATTCTTTTAATATCCAGCTATTGGAGATCCCTTAAGATCTCCATATTGGAGGTTTGATTTTTATAGAAGAACCTTGAAAATCTGTACTTTATTTATTTATTTATAAAAATTATTTTTTAATCTCTCTCCTAAGTCTTAATTGATTGTTGTGGAAAGAAACAGATCAAATAAAGAAGAACAGATAAAATCAACAATAGACCACAATCCAATACAATAACATAACAATATAATTTTAAAACAAATAATAAAAATAAAATAATTACTCGGTGGCTGACAGCGGTCATGGTGGCATGATTGGAGGCTCGTGCGGCCATGGGCCCCAGATATGGATTGAGCTACATTAGTGAAGAACATCCCAATGCCATAAGGAGAGAAAATAAAGTTATTTACAAAATGTCAAGAAGCGGCAAAAAAGGATGTGGAACGAGCACTTGGTTTGTCAAATCTCGTTTTGCAATTATATGTGCTTCATCGCGTAATTGACAAATGGGTACCATGGATAACATAATCTTTACATGCTTTATATTTCATAGCATGATTGTTAAAGACGAATAAGATACATACAATGATATCATTGATGTTGATTACGATCATATTAACTAAGAGATTTCAAACATTGACATATCTTGTCGATGCTCATCTTGACTTTGCTGCATACATACAAACAAGACGTTATATGCATACAAGAGGAGTTCATCAACAACTTCAAACAAACTTGGTGGAACATATCTAATAACGTTTCGGTCACAATAATTTATTTTTTGTTCCTCAATATCGATGTTTGTATTTTTTTTGATTAATTCTATGTATTATCATAAGTTTAAATTATATTGATAAGTAAATATTTTAATTATTAATAAAAAAATTATTTCCATTATAATTTTTTTCAAAATTTAAAAATATATAATTAATTATTTTTCTTCATTTTAAAATAATTTGTAAATAAATATTAAAAAGTGAATCTCTTATAGGATCTATAAAAAATGGTTTAAAATCTCAAAATGAGATTTACTATTAAAAAAAATTAAAAATCTTAAAAATAATATAACATTACGATATCTATCAAAAAGATGATTAAGAATCCAAAATAAAATCTCCTATTCCCCTTATTATCTTGTCTTTCCGCTGTTAAGTTTTTTTTCTTCTACTATGCCAAAAAAAGTTACTAAGTTTGTCCTTTTTTTGCCCTGATTACTTTTTTTGGCAAATTGCAAGAGTGACGGTACTATAATCTTCGATTTATCTAACATTTTCTAAAAAAGAAAAAAATGGTGATAATCTTTATCTATGAGTAATTTGATTACATTAATTTAATAACTAATTTTGCATTTCAAAATTTTTGAAACATAAATTTTAATTAAAACTGATTTCATTAGTTTGGAAAACATTATCTTAAAATTTGTTTTTGTAAGAATGAAATTTGTTTTAATTAATCTACATAAATATTAGGCTAATTGGCCCAAACCATTAGTGTGTGTCTATATATATATATATATATATATATATATATATATATATATATATATATATATATATATATATATATATCGCAAATGTTATCGTATCCGCGATCGTGTTCGTGTGATGAATTTTATAACAGCCGCTTTCTGGATAGGCCAGATGTTGCGTATTTTCCCTATAGGAATCGCAATTCTGGGGATTCATGAATCATATCACTAACTGAGATGAGGCTTGTTTTGTTTTGGAGTTTTTGTTTAAACTCCATGGTTTATGAATAAAGAGGTGGTTGGAAAAAGGTTAGAAAAATAATAACTATTTCTAATCGTTTTTGAAAAAGGTTAGAAAAAATAATTATTACTCTAAACCGCTTCGATTATAAACGTTTGTGATGGTTCATAGTCAAGAGTCGTGATGGTTTATCGACAACTCTTTAACATTTTGTTGTCTATAAATAGACATAGAAACTGTCAGAAAAATATAGAAAAAATTGATAGAGTTTTGATAGTTAATCTTTTCTGATATTTTTTGGGCTGTTGATTTAAAGTGTCATCAATCTTCAATCGTTGATCCGTTTTATTCTGGGAGACAATTGTACAATTGTTCATCAACCTTTAGCATCAATTGGAGGGAACAAATTATCTTAAAGAGATAATATTGTTGGGCTCGGATCCTTTCATCTCTTTGCATCATATTTATCATATAGATTCTGTATAAATTGATTTTTATGCAGTTATATTATATTATATTATTATTTCTCTTGACTACTCAGATTTTGACTCTTATACAATTAGATATATTTCAATTCTAAATTAACTAATAGAATTAACATAATTATCCATACTGAATCCATGCGCAAGAGAAAAGATGTAGAATAATCAAGCATGAAAATTTAGGAACCATATCAACTTGGCATGCAGGAAGAAAATCCAAATTGGAGAGGGACAAAACTTGGTTCTTTTAGAAAATTAACACGCAGCCAGATTCTATAGGTGAGTGTGACAGGCAAGGCAAGTAGCTAGCTAGGGGATTAGAGAAAATGCGGGCTAAAACTTTTTCTGGTGTAAGGTAAGTGGTTTCAAGTCATGGATGGTAAAGATGGAGCCATATCTGCCACGTCACCTCCATGATTACTGTCCTACACAGAAAAAACCAATCAAGTGCTCCTCCACTATAACAATTAGTGCATATATCAGTTAGAAAGGGAAGGCATGTAGCAAAAGAAATACTAGTATATCTTATCAACTATTTCATCCTTCTTCTTAGCTTTCTATCTTGTAGCCACACTCTCATGTTGTCTATAAATTGGACATGCACGTAAGACGGATGAAGCAAAAAAATCTGCATACAGAAAAAAAATGGAATACTCTAATGGATTCCTTAGAAAAAGAGACGTTTCTCTTCAGGAACTTAGCAAAAGGCTTGCTGAGTTTGCTGAAGTAAGAGGATGGGATCAATATCACAGTCCCAGAAATCTTTTATTAGCTCTTGTAAGTCCCAAATATACATATATGTCATATGTACCTAAATTGATGATATTGAAATTTCTTTAGTACTCTCTCCGTTTAAAATTATATATTATATTTTAGAGAAAAAAATTTGTTCTAAATATATGTGGTTTTATAAAATTAATGTTGTATTAAGTATTTTTTTCAATATTATTCTTAATCAATACTTAATAGTAGTGTATAAAAAGAGAGTAAATAAGTCATTAATTACAAAGATAAATAATATATTAAAAAGTTATCAATTTTTTTTTAAATTCAATAAATTAATTACATTTCTTAATATTTGTGTTAAAACCATAAACTTAATGTAATCTGGAACGAAGGAGTATATAGTTAATGAACAATATTCTATATTAATGGTTTATTACGTAGGTGGGAGAGGTGGGAGAGCTTTCTGAGATCTTCCAGTGGAGAGGAGAGGTTGCAAAGGGATTACCCAATTGGAGTTCTGATGATAAGGAACACTTAGAGGAAGAGCTTTCGGATGTTTTGCTATACTTAGTGCGTCTTGCTGATGTTTGTGGACTAGATCTTGGACATGCTGCTCTGACTAAAATAGTAAAAAATGCTCAGAAATATCCAGTTGCTAGTACTAACCACACCAGCAATTCCACTTGCAACTAGTAATTGAGCTATTAATTTCTCTGTCATTTTCTTCATGTACTAGTATGCTTTAATTTTGTGCTACTTATCCGAAAAAATAATTGCAACAATGTAACTTCTCGTGGTTGTAGTTTTGAATGAGTCCACTGCCACTTAATTCAATCTTGACCGTGTAAGAAGGCAAACCTTAATTTAAAGAAGCAAAAGCATGTGATAGTTTGGGTTATATATCTTAATCTGATGTAGTAGTTTAGGTAGTCATGAAATGTTACCAAAAGGACCACACTCATATTTCATCATTCTCACATGCATGTGATCTCTTTCTCGTGTTCTAAGTGTTGGTGAAAATGAGTAAAGTGCCAATGTGGGCACGTGCCTATAGACAACAAGTTTTCATCTCATGGGTTGTTTTGCGATATCATTGGCGTCATCATTTATGAAAATGTTGTATATTAGAAAACCTTTAACGCTGATGTTGCCGGGAAGTTGTTTATGCGAGGTAGATAGGTAATTAAAGTGAAGTTAATTGCTGACAACTGCAGCTCATGAAAAGAGGTTATCATTAATACAATAATTAATAAGAGGAATCTTAGCAAATTAACTTCCACGGTCCTTTTAAACAAGGTTATGCATGTACTCTCTAACTGTATGTGTTTGATTTATTAATTCTTTAGTTACATCTAAGGTTTGAAATTATGTTGGTCGTGTTGCGTTTGTTGCTAATGGTTGAACGCCAATCAAATTTATGAAGAAAAAAAAGGGAAATAACATGTATTTTGAGTCCAAACTCCAAAAGGATTGAATATAAGTCTTTTCCACCATATAATTCGGCATGACAATTTTTTTTTTTTTTGCTTTTAAGATTTTAAAAATAAATAAATAAAAATTAACTGATATAAACTATAATATACAAAACATATAATGACTAAATTTCTTTATAATAAAAATGAGTGTCCAGTGCATGTTAAAAATAGTAAAAGCTAATACAAATTTTTGCATTTATTTTTTATCAACCGTGTTAACTATTTTTTTCGATTTGGAAGTATGATTTTAAATAATATCTAACACACAATAGGGTGAAGATACTTAAATTCAAATGAACCGATAATCAGTGCCAAAAAACCAGACAGATAATAGAACTTTATTAACAGCGGGTATTAAAAGAAATAAATAAAATATCTCCAGCTATATTATATGTTTCTATAATTCATACGGCAACCACACGTATCATTAAATTATTAACCAATATAAAATCTGCAAGATGTATATTAAATAGATATTTTTGGACGATAAATTGTAATCAATATAAAATTTAGAAAACTTAATTTTTTAACAGATTTTAATTAAGTGATTATGTATATGCATAAGATTCATTTTATACCTTTAAACATGTTATATAATAATCTAATACAATAAAATAAAGTATTATTAGTCACTGTATTAAGTACAGAATCCAGATATAAACCAAAAATAAAACATGGCCACTAGAATACTAACAAATGCATAGAAGTATGCTTGCTAAATCCCAGCATGGCTTTTCCACATGCGACATGCTGAGTTCATTAACACTCAAATTACACACAAAAGGCTTAAGAGATAAATATGTGCAAATGTTACAATTACCTCCTGTATTCTGCTTTCCTTCAGATTATCTCCATGAAATAATGACTGTCAAGTGAGTAAAAGAGAAACACTAAAGACACCAGTAAAAAGACATTATTATACAGTTTGCATTAATGTTATGGCTCGATCATGCCAACACTTTCAACCAAATAACACCAAATTTACAGCAAATTAACCTTCACATCAAGCTGCAGATACAAGGATGAAGCTTCTTCCCATCGCTTAGACATCTTTTCTATGTCTTCCTGTGTAAATCCATGGACATTCCTTGCAGCACAACCCTGAAGAAAATATCAAACCCACATAACTGTAAAAGAAAGTTTGCTTAGATAAGAGGAATCAATCATCAATCGCCACCAAAACATGTAAAACTCAATATAAAATAGTTAATCCCATCATTTAAAAGGGAAACACCGGAAAGAAAAAATAAACGCACCACTGGATCCTTGTATGTAGCTTCTAAAATGTAAACTTCATACCTCAATCTCTGAAAACAAGAGGAATATCCATCAGCAAAGGAAACATATTGAACAAACACAGATCTCATGTACCTTCTCTTAAATTCATTATCTTTTTAGGCATGAAATATGTATTAATCACTACAGAGGCTACTCGCATTCATGCCCATGCACTTCAAATGAAATCAGCTTTTAATTCAAAAACATAAGGCTGCAACTTCAGTAGGAGGTAGCATATTTAAACAAAGCACTTGGTACAGGAAGGAGCAATGACCTCCCCATTAAAGTAACAGTTTGCTATCTATTATCTTTAACAGCCTTGTGCATAACATGAGTAACACAAAGTCTCGTGATGGGAGCGAAATGTATGAACACTTGAATAGTCTTATTGAACTTGCAATAAGATAGGAATGTAGGAGAATTACCCCAGAAAATGATTCAACTCCCTACCCCCAGAGCTATGCTCAACAGAGAAAACTATAGCTGCCCAAGCTAGAAGCTGAAAGGAATAACAGAGGTATAAACCTTTTCCCTATTGCTTAAAATTTTATATTAAATAAAATATCTAATATGTTTTTGTTTTTGTTTTTTTTTATTAAATAACTATAGCTGCCCAAGCTAGAAGCTGAAAGGAATAACAGAAGTAATTAGTTTTTGTTTCGTTTTTTCTTATCTCTACCATCAAAGGAAACTTCAAGCTATGAAAAAATCTAATTGACACTAACCAATTATTTTATGCATTCTGAAAAATGGCAGTGTGCTATGATAACAATGTATCATGAGACAAAGGAATAAAGTGGATTTAAACTCAAGCATGTACATTCACTTTATAAATTATTTCTTTTTATGTTAATACTATTGGAAATATGATTAAATAAAATATTATAAGATTGCAGTAACAGAGATTTCTTACCATAATCATATTTACCACTTGCCAACTTGAATAGCAAGTTTAAAAATATGAATGACTTACTCAATGTCACCGTGATCATTTCTATTATAATCGACAAATGCCTTTAACAGATAAAAGTACTGAAAGATTAACAGGTTGGATTGAAATCAATCAGCTCTGCAGACCCAGCTTTGCCCATGACAGAGATTGCCTGTCAAGTAAAACAAGAAAGATATGCAAGTCCAGGTACAAAATTATTCACAAAAACAAGAGCCTTTTTCCCCTCACTAGGCAGAGTTGGAAACATGGATCAAATATTCAAATGCCTCAGTTCAGAATTATTCACAAAATAAAATTAAAAAACTTCAATGAGAACTTGCTAGAACTAGAGTAATGCACTAATGCAACAGGCTTCCGTCATGAATTAAATCATGCTCTATTACTCAAAATTGAGGCCAAAGCATGGTGACTTATTAACCACCCTTAAAAATTATAGAAATTATAGCAGAATTTACTTAGTAATGTCTTTCAACCTTACTTTCCGTCTTTCTTAAATTTGACATTGCCTGCAATGGTTTTTATGAGAAATTGCAGTCAAAGTACATCACTAGATTATTGTCAGCCAGAAAATTGAAAATGATATCCTGAGAAAATGTCGTGTTATTAATTTATTTGGTTGAAAGGCTCATCAAGGAAGACATGAAAATCCTGTCATAAAAGTGAACCTTTAAATAGACATGTCAGTAGGAACATTTTCATGAATATGTTAGCTCAAACTTACCCTGTATTCTTGTTATATATTAATCAAATCCTTAATCTTTTATAGTTTTATTCATCCAAGTGAAATTTTCCCTAAAAGGAGACATAATAGACCTTTTATAGATGGTGGCTCAACTGTGACTATCCTGTGCAGTGTATGCAGTTCATGTTAATTATAAAAATGAGAAAAACATGAAGATCAACTATTTGGCTTTAACAGTAAATATTACTCCATAAATAACTGAGTATTAAGTGCTTTGTTTTCTTTAAGTTTGTAACATAAAATCGACCCTGAATGTTGCATTTACTAACTAGAAACAATTAGCTTCCTTTCTTTACCTGTGTGGCTTGAACAACCATTGTTCTTGCTTTTCTTCTACAACTTTCGACAATCTTAGCTATATGACTTTGAGATATAGATTCTGGTTGTGGCAAGCCGAACAATTGGAAGAGCTGGCCTGAGCACTTGGATCATCAAAATTAGCCATGGGCTTTAATGACAAAACAGAGGAGCTTGCTTGATATGTGTTGCGTTGCCTCAAGCAAAACAAGACAGAATAAACCTGCAGAAGTGCAATAAACTCATGCAATTGTAAATTACTGGAATGAGAAGGTTTATAGATAGACAATATTGAAAATCCATGCCTGTTCATTTGTTTCAGTTAATTGCTTTAGTACTGAAGCATAATTCCTTTTAAAAGGTTCTGAATCCTTTACTGAGTTGTCTCCATATTTCTGGCTCTCTGAGACCCCATCATTCATGTGCTTCAGTTCAAACAATACAAGTTCCTAAAAGTTCAAAATGAAAAGCTCAAACCTCATTTTAAAAAGGGATATTTGAAACAGATATTTTCTTTTATCGTAAAATGGACAGCGGAAAAACTAAGATGATTTGGGTTATACACCTTTTTGTCTAGAGCACAATTCAACTCTGAAATATCTAATATGTCAGCTTCTTTTGAAAGGACATGATCAAGAAGGGAAGGTTGAGAGCTAGATACTAGTTGAGAGTTTGAGCTTGTTTATCATATTACCCTCTAAGTGAATGCAACCAGACCCTTTGCTCAATAACAACCCTATGTGTGGTGACAGTCAAACATAATACTATAGGTAGAAATCTAGTGGGTAACACATATCAAGCCCATTATTAAAGAAATGAAAAAAAACAGAAATATCACCTAAATACTAACATACAAGTACCTCTTCTAATGAATATTCCAGCATAACATTAGCTCCCAGCCATAAACATACGGAATCGGTTTCTTCTATGTTGGTGATTTTAGTGTCATCAATGGATTTTAGTAGTAATGTGATTTACTATAGTTAACTACTCTTATCTCAACCGCTGTTAACTTCCCATCGTAACCATACACATATAACTACCTTTGATGGAAAGGTTGCGAGCAGCAAAGAGTTGCACTGTTTGGAAAAGCCGAGCAGCCAAGAGTTGCATTGTTTGGGAAAACTCCTATATAAGGAGTCATTTGGCCTCAGATTTCAGATATACGAAAATCACACTTTCTCTCTACATTCCTGATCTGTTCTCTATTGCCAGAAGCAGATTGTTCTTCAAATAATTATCCCAACAAGGATTTCGTGAACCCAGGCAAGAATAGGGTCGAAATACTTTGTTCGGAAAGTGTACGAACACGATTCTTTGAAGTTATCCAGGATTATCATACCCAAATATCTAACAAACGAACAAAGTACTCTCTGATAATCATGGATGGAGGAAGCGTTGGAGGAAGCACAGTCAAGGACATGACTACTAATTTCGGAAAGTTGGACAAGTTTCAAGGACAAGACTTCAGGCGTTGGCAGAAGAAGATGCATTTCATGTTGACAACATTGAAGGTGGTGTACGTCTTATCTACTCCGATTACAGAACTTCCTGAGGAAGATACCGTTGAA